>LPNX010076801.1:321075-393952 GCA_001517045.1 Pseudotsuga menziesii
GCACTTTACTTGAAAACGACAACAATATTATTTTATGAGAAAGTGAATTGTGAGTAATTTACTTGAAAATAACAATAATATTATTTTATGAGAAAGTGTGAAATGACTTTTATTGTGAGTACTTCACTTTATGACTTAAAAGTACTTGTACCACTACATTGGTTAACTATGGATTTTCATCCACCATAGAAAATGTGACAAATAAATATTCTTAACTCATGCAATGCCACCTCAACCATGGGGGATGATGCCATCTACTAGAATGTAATTGGTTGATTTTTATAGTACATTTTGGTCCTTTTGAGGCCCATTTTTGACCTCAAATTCTCTCTAATGAGCCTGCATCCCTTGTCAGAAATTTGCTGGTAAACAAAAATTGTTGTCTTTGCCTCTAAAACCCATTGCAGTCAATGCTCCTTTCCAGCAATGGGGTCTGGATTTTATTGGAGAAATTAATCCAGCATCTTCAGGACAACATCATTGGATTCTGACAGCAACAGATTTTTTCATTAAATGGGTGGAAGCCATTTCTACAAGGAATGCCACAGACAGGGTAATCATGGATTTCATTGAGGAAAATATCCTGAGTAGGTTTGGCTGCCCTCAGAAGTTAGTGACAAATAATGATAAGGCCTTCAAGTCTAAAGAAATGATAGCATTTTGTGAAAAGAATGGTATTTTGCTGAAGAACTCCACTCCCTATTACCCCCAGGGTAATGGCTTGGATGAATCCTCTAATAAGAATATCATTCAGAGCATTAAGAAGCTGTTAAAGCATAACAAAAGATCATGGGATTCAATGCTGAAATATGCATTGTGGGCTGATAGGATCACAGTGAAACAAGCAATTGAAACTTCTCCCTATCAGTTAGTATATGGTACAGAGGCAGTTTTCCCTGTTCATTTGGGGATCCCAGTGATTAAATTTCTCCAGAATGCTCAAGAGGAGCCAAATCATATGCAGAGAAGAATTTTTGAGATGATAGAGTTACAGCAAAACAGGGAAAAGGTGGATGAAAAGGCACAGTTGTACAGAGCTAAGATCAAAAGCAGATTTGACAGAAACAGTAAAGAAAATACTTTTTCAGTTGCTGATATGGTTCTAAGGTGGGATGCAAGAAAGGAGCAAAAGGGTAAACATGGTAAGTTTGACAATCTCTGGTTTGGCCCTTTTCTAGTTTCAAAGGTTTTAGAGAACAATACTTTTATCTTGCAGTCCTTGGAAGGTGAGGAGTTGTGCAGCCCTGTTAACGGGCGATTCCTTAGGCATTTCTACAGTTTATAAGAGCATTTTCACTTTTCATTGTACATACCGGTGTGAGTGAAGCATAATAAGACTCCATAGCCCAATGGAATTTTTGCAGATAGGTAGATAAGATAGCAGACAGAAGGCACTGGTCTACAGGTTCTTGAAGCCTCGCAGGGAGGTCTTCATCCCGCAGCTGGAGCCAGATGTTAAGTCAGTGATTTGTTTCTTTTAATTTGGTTTGATTTGCATTTTTATTTCAAGTTACTCATTTTCTTTAGTTTGATTATTTGCTTCTTTTAGGAGAATTTTTGGTTGTTAGGTGAAATTTTGAACTTGGCCTTTATATTTTTGCTTTATTTTTTCATCCTTTACATTTTGAAGGGGTTTTTAAAAGTCATTATATCAAATAATGGACTCACAAATCATATTTTGATATTATTCATTACTCAAACAGATTTAAAACTTCATGCAAAATGACAAAAAGTTGTAAAACAGCGATAAAATAGCGTTAATAATATTCTTGTAGCGCAAGTGGAAAAAAATAATGAAGGAGCGCTACAAGAATATCGCGACTCTCAATTCCTCCGATTTTTTAGCAAAAATTTGGCATGTTTTTGAATGATGAGTGACTAATCACGTGTTTTGGAGAGTTTGCTACGTGCTGTCTCAGGAATCATCATGAGAATAGGTGGTTTCATAACGTGAAGAAGAGCCTGGTCATCATGAATTATAAAGCAGCTTATCACGATAGATGGTCAGTTAAATCAAGTTTAATCTGAGGAGAGTTACTTCTTATCTCTTTCCCAAAGCTGAGCAGTTAATGGAATGACGGTGCCTGCCTAAAAACACGAAGATTGCAGTTGCAAAGTTTAGTGGAGGTTTTCATAGTCGCATAGAAAACTAGGGCTCCTTCATCTTGACACCTGGAGTTAAATTGGACCTTGAAAGACACCTGTATCTTTCAGGTTAGTACTCAAGCAGCATGAGGAGTGGTTCAAAGTATCTACAGTCAGGTATTCCACGATAAGCCAACATAACTGAAAATTTGGGGCTTTTTCGGTGGGGTTCATTCTATCAAAATTGATCGAGGGAAATGTTAAATTGTGCTCTTAAATGAAATTTCGGCCAAAGAAATAACTACCTAAGACATTCTGAGATGCTTTACTGAGTGGAGAACTGAAAAATAGCTCTATATTGAACTATTCATCTGCTGAAGTTTGAAAGAGGCTGGGTTGAAAACTATGTAGGTTATAGTACTTAAACTTCACAAAAAGATTTGATACTTATACATAGTGGGACAAGTGCGTTGAATGGATAAGATTACAGGGAGACCTAGTTTCATTTTTTATACTAAGGCTACAGGAAACATAATGTGAATAGATTGGAGATTGTCCCGTTTTTCTCATCCAACAGACAAGCAGTCTCCAGTGAACCTGAGAAGCTAGTAATTGATATCACATTTGCAAAGTCTTACTGTGCAGAAATTGTTGATAGGTGATACCAAAAAGGTTTGAGGATTAATTTTGGTATTAATACACAAGGGTAAGAATACATGCTGGGGATGGACAGCCATTAGAACAATTAAATTGAATGACAGTCATCAGTTGCAGTGTAGAGTCTGGAATACTTCAAATGATCTAAGTCTTTTATACATGTGATAAAACCCAGCTTGTATTAAGAAAACAAAAAGAGCAGTCAGAAAAGATTAAGAAGAGTTGTTTTTGAAACCTGAGAGATTTGAAAAAGAAACATCAGCTGTCAGGTTATCAATTGAACCCTAGAAGCCATACAGTTTCCAGCCCTTGGAGACAAATGGGTAAGAGTGGTAAGGTGAATAGAGCTGAACCTACTGATATAGGTTGGATGGAGAAACTTCCAGGGTGTATTGAACTTTTCCAACAGGTTGGCTGGCTGGACTTCTTCAAGAGAATAGATGGTTACAATGCTGAAGTTTCCTGTAGATTTGCACAAAGTTACAAAAATGACTTGGTGGTGTTTGATACTTTGAAGTTCATACTAACAGTAGATTTGATTGCAGAAGCTACAAGGATTAAGAATGAAGGTGAACTATGGTTTAAGAAACTACCCTTTACCTTTGATCCTCAGAGATATCTATTACCAAATGTCACCCCAGACTGGAGTAAAGGCATCCTTATTCAAAATTTCAGAAAGGAATGGGTAGAACCAATAAGAATTTTGCAGAGTTATATTACTTGCGAGGGCAGGTATGCTTATGTTTTTAAGTACCACTTCAGATTTCTGCAACATATGGTGGGGGTGTCCAAGATGAGCCTTCCATTCTTCTTATTCAAAAGCTTGCAGAAAATGTCTAACAGGGTCAAAGGGCATATGGACCATTCTTCTCAGTCCATCTTTCATCATGGGCTAATTAAGTTGATTATTAGCACTGTTTTGCAGCATGAAGGAAAGACCTGGGATTTTTTCATCTTTTGGTCTGGCTTTAAAATCAAACAGGAGGATCAGCAGCCTAAAAAACAAGCAGACAAAGGGAAGGTATTGATGAGAAAATTAGGTCAGAAAGCTAAACTTGAAGACAAGGAAGATGTCAAAGTTGAGAAGGCAATAGAGCATGTGGAGGTTGATAGTAAACCAAAAAATTTTCAGCTGGTATTACAGGCAAGTATTCATTGTTTTCAGAAAAGAAATTGCAGCCTAGACAGCAGTTGACACCAGCAGAATTTTCCAAAGAAGTTAAAGCTGTTGTTCTAGAGGAGGTTGCTGTTCATGAAGATGAGTTTCAGACCCAGCAAAGAAGTCCACTCACCATTATCTCAGATGATGAGGGATATTTACTAGAAGAAGATCAGCCTGTTGATAAAACTGAAGATAAGGCTGAAGCATGCAGAGAATTCTCCACTTCAGAAATTAAAACAGTCAAACCTAATAGGAAGAGAAAGAAAAAGCTGAAGTATCTCCTGTTGAAGATCAATAATGGGAAGATGAAGATGAACTTATACTTAGGCAAGTAGGTATTTTCAAAGACCCTAATATTCCTGTTGTTTCCATAGACCTGTTAAATAGGGATGCAGACATTTTTAAGAGGTTTGACATACCTGAGATGCCCAGTTATGAACAAGAGATCATGACAGGAAGGTCAGTTGATTCAGATAAAGAAAACTTGCAGAAAATTATTAAGCAATACAAACAGCAGATGAACTATATGCAAGAAATAAATGAGGGGATGATGATGGCTAACAGAAGGCTTAGAAAATATCTTTAGGATGTCAATGACCATTGTCAGGAGCTGACAGCAGTATCTAAATAGGTTCTAAAGAGAAAAGGAACCACTGACTTGCTCTGTACAGAGTTGGAGAAGACAGTCAAGGACTTGCAGCAGAGAAATGAGGAGCTCACCAAGAAGATAACTGACATGGAGCGGGAGCAAAGGCGAGCTAAGAAGAAAGCTCAAGCATTAGATGGCATTGCTCTGCTGGCTGAGGCAGCAAAAGATATATAAGTCAGTTGTTCAATCAGTTATTTGTTATCTTTTTGAGAAACATATTAGTTAGTGTTTACTATTTTTAGAAAATGTCATGTTTTGTAATATTGTACATTTTACTTTATCTCATCGAGCTGATGAAAGGCAGTTAGGGTTAGATCCCTAACTGATTTTGTAAAGAATAATATTTAGAGAGGTTAGAAAGTCATTGAGAGGGTTCGATTTTTGGGATAGCTTCAGGAGGTATGCAGACTTGTTCATGAGTTCAGACTTGTTCATGAGTTAAGTATCAAAACTCTTGTATGCATTTGATGATGAAATTATGAGATATATGACACTATTCACCCTTCATTTCTGTGTTGGATTCATTTTTCAGCTTGTTTAGTTGCTTAATCGATATACTCATTCCTGGTTTATGTTTATATCCTGGTGATGCTTGTCTTTTATGAATGAACTTCAATACTGTGTTCTGTTGGATCTTGTTGAATATATTATGCATCTTTATCTTCTTTTGCTTATGATTTAGTTATTATTTTACTCATGAGTGTATTCCCTACTGGTTCCCAAAGTTCACAACCAAGAAAACATTTCAGAAACCCTAAATCCAATTTACTTTATTGATTTTATTTTGAGATTGTGTTGGCTTGTTTCTTTGGCCTTGGAAACAATTTCTGGCACAAACAGGAGGTGTCCGATGAAGCTTTTGATTTGTAGTACTGATAGCCTTCCTGTACTGGAGAGAATGCCTGGCACATGTGGAAATTCTAATGTCTCTAGGCAGTCTAGTGAATTGTTCTAGAGGTGCAGCTGGTCATCTCCCCCTGATCTCGAAATGGCGGATAACTGCTCAGGATGAGCACGATCGGATCTGATAATCACCGGGTACTGGAGTAAGATGCTGATGATGAGAATGGTGCCTGGGTTTTGAAGGTAAACTAAGATCTAAAGACCCAATGAATGATTAGGGCTTTCCGGCTGAAAACCCCTTACGGCTACACACGTGCCCTTGCAACAATCTCTGCTATATACTGGATAATTATGAATAAATTGAAGAGCGAAATGGTGAACCTGTATGGCTTACCATGAATGAGACAAGGGAAGATATCTCACTGTTGAAACCCCGCTAGTTGAAGACGTCGTCTCCAACCCCAACTGCTATGCTACACGCTGTGCTGCTATGCAAGAGCTCCCAAAATAATGATCATCAAAAGTAAGTCACCTTTCACTTTATCTTCCTTTTATAACTTTCAACTATGAAAACCCTAATCTTTGACCTAATTAGGTCACTTCAATTTCTAATTTGCAGTTGACTTGCATGCACGCGCATGGAGACTTAAATGGGTGCATGCATCATTAAATAATTCTTATATGGCATGCATGATGGTGGCCTTTGGCCTCGGTGGCCCTTCTTGACCTAATGGTGATAACATGTTGATGCCATAGATTTTCTATAGCTGGCATCAGTCTTTAGATGATTCCCTAACTATCAGTAACTGCTCGAACCCACATGAATCACATAGGTTAGTGGTTTTGGGCCTCAATGCCTAATCAGATGAGGAAATTACAATTGTGGGTTTGTCCCAACAAGTCAAGTCCCTTCGAATTGAGTGCTAAAGCGGTAATACCAAGTGTCCAATGGGGTGAGGATGAACTTGCTTGGAGCAGCCCCTTGACTTTGTAGTAATTAACCTTTGTAACCTCCCGAGTTCTTGAGAAAATGACTTGTGTGGATTTTCCTATTAAATCTAATAACTCGTATCCCTTTCTGATACAACCAACTGATCAAACAAGCTGCAGTGGTGTAGAGCATACGGGGAAGGAGTCTTGGTTTATTTTATTAGAGACGTAACAATGAGTTGTTTAGATGACAACCGAAGAGTCTCTTTCACCTTTCGGGTACTCGGGAAAGAAACGGTCGGATTGATTTAAAAAATTAAGAACAAATAAATAAAAGAAATATTTTCTAATTAATCCTACCACGAATCTCTTTCACCCTTTCAGGGTACTCAGGAGAGCATCGGGTAAGTATTTCTTTTACTTCCTTGATCAAATAAACATCTAAATCAGAACTAAAGATAAAACTAGCAGTAAACTCTCCGACAGAGAGCACTCTTGATCTACCTTTCGAAGAGATTCAAGAGATTTTAGGTTCCTTCTTTTTCTTTTAGCAATTGAATAAAATTAGAAATGCTGAAAGTAAAACTATACTAACAAAGATTTTTCTTTTTATGAAAACAAATTACTAATCTACTCTAAAGAATTATTATGCATGCAAAAAACAAAGTAAACGGAAAACAAGGGACGATACAGGCTTCCCCCAAATGAGGGAAGTGGGTTGTAGGAGCCTTTATCCCACTTGCTCTTTATTAACCTGTTACAATATCTTTTTTTCTTTTGAGGAATAATTTTTGTCCTTTGGAGTTAGGATCAAAAAAGTTTCCAAAAATTTGAAGAATGGGTAGAGAAGAAGTGGGAGATTGGGAAAGGGGGTTGGAAGGAGCCCTTTTTATGGTTCAAGTCTTTGCATGCTTCTCCAAAACTCTTCTTTCCTGAAAGATGAGTACAAAAACCAGCCAACACAAAACTCAAGAAAAAGCTTGCATGTTATCCCAAAATGCATGCAAATTTAAGCTCTAATACTTGCAATTGATAGGAATAATATGCTACTTCAAGTACTAAGACTAAACAAAGCTAGATCTAAGCTTTTGGTAAGATAAACTTGGAAAACTCTTAGGTCTATATAACAAGAGATAGAAAGGATAAGATTTAACACTTAGATCTACTTGTTATGAAACAAAACAAAAGTAACCGGAAAACAATATTTTTTGAAGTTTGAGGATGGATAAGGAAGACTTCAAGCCCAAGCTTGAATAAATTTGAGCATGGAGGGAACTTGTGGGACAAGAAACATTAGAAAACCAGAGTGAAGAGAGATAATATGCAATTGAGCTCCGATATCTACTTCACGTTTGGTGATCTGCAAAACTACAATACCCTTCAAGCAAGTGATTAAATATAGTATGCATAAATCAAACAAGAACCGAAAAGCATAAGTATAATTGAATACAACATGCAATTCTTAGTTCGTGTATAACTACACATAAGCAAGCAAGTTGAAAATTCAAATTCCTACTCTATGGATTAGAATATAACCTTCTAAGCTAGATAACACAACATGCATAAATAATAAAATATCTACACATATATCACCTCGGTTATAAGCCGAATATTCACCATGAAAGTTCTTGCACCATCAAATTGTCCTCCTAAGACTCAATTTTATTCATAGGAAAGATAGGAAATTACAATCATACTGGTAGAGGTCCTCTGCAAAATCATCCACTCTACCCTTACCAGCAGCCACCATTAGTGGTGTAGCTCTAGTCAAAGAATGTAACAATAGCAGAAAGGAGTTCTGCTTCAGTGAGATGTCATGATCACTCTGTTGCAAGAAATGAAAGCAATTCACATGTGGAAAACCCTGTGTAAGTGCGGGGGTAACACATGTACAATAAATAAAGATCAAAATTCCAACTATTCTTGTGTCTCTTTGATGTGATGAATGTGCTTATGACTCTTGGTTGATTTCACTGATGCATTTTGATTGATATAATTTGATTGATTAAAAGAAGGTAAAAAGTTTATACATCTTATCCTTGCTATGATGCTTATGTTGTTGAAAATCTAATTTCGAAACATTTTCTTATTGAATATTTATTATATTATTATTGTATTATTGTTGTACCACCTTTTGGAGATGTTATTCCTCCTTTCAGAGATATCATTGATGTATTTGGTCATGTAAAAGTATTGAGATAAAAACTCTCTTGTAAGTTGGGGCATTAGTCCCCAAAAGAACTGTCATGAAATGTACTTTTGAGTCTCCCTAGAAGAAGTCGGCCTAGTAAGGTTAAGATGTCAGCCTTGTTGAGTTATTAGGTCACCCACTTGAGAAGTATAAATAGAGGAGGCGCTCCTCTCATTTGGACACACAAGTTACTCAAGCAAGTTTGCTCCAAAGTGAAGGAGACAAGTTCTCTGTGGTAGAGAAGAAGAAGAAGAAGTTGCAAAGGATATCTTATATCTTGGTGTTTTTTATCTTTGTTTGACATTGTAATTAGTGACGAATCTATACTGAAGAAGTTGGGTTTTTCTCCAGAAAGGGTTTTCCCAAGATAAATCTTTGTGTCTCTTTTATGTTGTGCTTTTCTATCTTTTAGTGATCCTATTGCATTAGATTAAAGATCTAACTTATTTGAATTAAAGTGCAAACTCTAACATGGTATCAGAGCCACCCTAAAAGAAGGCACTATGCAGCTACAAAACCAGGGCTTCCAAGTTCTAGCACTTTTCTCTGCAGATCATTCTGAAAAGAGGGCCAAGTCAACTCGCCTCAAGGAGGCGCATATCTCTGTGGAAGCAGATTTCAAATTGGAGAAGTTTCATTTTTTACTTAATAACTGTTGCGGGAAGAAACTAGGGCATCATATTTTTGGAGCTTTCATCCACATTTTGGAAAAGGACACCATTGGACAACATGCCTTGAGGAGGCACATATTTCTATCCAAACAGAAGTTCAAGATTCTCAGTTTGAAAAATTAGGGTTTCTCTATCAAACCCTAGGTCATCAAGTTCAAAAATCAATTTGGGCATCTCAAATTGGTAAGTTCTATTCCTTTGATATTTCCATTTGAGGTTCTCATATAAAATAGTCAATATGATAAATTACACCAAGTTTGTGGATAAACTTGAAGGAGCTGAGAACTTCCAAGCATGGAAGTATAGAATTCTTCTTATCCTAGAAGAAAATGACTTGGGTAAGTATGTCAATGAGGAGGTTGCAGAACCAAAGGGAGAAGAAGCCAAAGCATCTCATAAGAAGAACATGATGAGATCCAAGAGGATTATTGTTGATTATATCAAAGATCACCTAATCCCTCATGTTTCACCCTTGAAGACTCCCAAGCAGTTGTTTATTCCTTGATCAAACTATTTGAAGGGAAGAACATCAACTAGAAAATGACCTTAAAAAATCAACTCAAGAATGTGAAGATCCAAAACTCTGAAACTATCCAGTCTTATTTCACAAGGTTCTTGTTATCACATATATAGTAGCTAGGCTACCATATTCTATTTTTCAAACACAGTACATTTTTTCAACCAGATCTCTTACATATGAGATGTTGAGATGAGCAGTTTTGACAGATCATTATTGTATTAGTGGACTATTGTACTCTCCCATGTCAGGACTGAGTCTTAGGACACTCAAATTTGAGGACCGATGTAGCCATTTAGTCATTACAGAGCAGTTATTGATGCCCAGTTTTATATCAGTGCTTTCTCATTGGACAAATGGTGTTTCAGATGTGTTATATTGCATGATTATGACTCATCTTTTTATATTGTGTTATGGTAATCATTGCTCTTATACTCATTTTTGTGACATGTATTAACATGTGGTGTCATGATCTGGTGGTCATAATTATATGGACTTGGATGTATTTTGTATTATGTATTGATGTCCCTACTTAGAATTGGAAGTTCTTGATCTATACTCATTGGTTTTACCCTCCTTAGGGAGAATAGAGGTAGTCATTCCCACCATTTTTTTGGCTTGCTAGTGTTGGCTTCATCATTCACTATCTACACCCATCCATTACCTTCTAGTTTAGTTTTCAACCTGACTGACTTCTTGACTTATGGCAAGGAGGATATTTTTCTCCGCTAGAAGTTTTGTTGGAAAAACCTCCCTGTTTATATTGTGTCTCGGCTTTGAGTTGGTGATAAAACTTGCCTTTGGTGAGTTGGATTGTATGCCTAAATCATTATGGTCGGTTGTCCCAATGTTTGGCACTGTGCAGAACTCCCCCTGGTCACTTGAGATGTTGTTGGCTAAAATTGAAAGCTCATGTACTACTAATTGGAAAGTGTTATGTATGCGCCATGGAAAATGAAAATGCTAAAACTGTGTTTCTTAACATATGTAAATACGGCAAGAGCAATGAAATGCTAAAATACCTCTTGAAGGGTATAAGAAAATGTCCAAAAAAGCAATGGTTAAAAATATGTTATATCCGAATATTGCTAACCTTATAAAATAAATATGTCCCGGATGAAAGCTGCGATTAGCTATGCTTTTAAGCACTGGTGAAGTCCCAAAGGGCCATATAGGCCAAAAATGCCATGGAAATAAAATTGATGATCCTAATGAAACTGGATCAAGCTTGATATAGTCATGATGCCTAAGTTGAATAAGCACTCTCTAAACAATTCAACCATTTGTGAGGCTCTGCCATTCCCCGTGTTGTTGTTTTTTCGACATTGGTTACAGTGAGTATTCCCTTTCCATACCCAAAGTGTCATGATGTTAAGTAGGAAGTCATCCTTTTCCTTAGCCTTGTCCATTTCATTCTTCACCCTTCACTAGCAAATTGGCTACAACTATGAAGTGAGTATAGTCTTGAAAGTCTAGTCTGAGTAATTATAAATAAAGCCTTATATATGTATTGGTTGATGTACTGCCAGTGAAATGACTGCTACTTGTTGTGATTGTTGCTTAAATAAGTTGTAGAGCACGTCTTAGCCTTTTAACACTTGCAGCAGATGGATGATAGTCTGAGTTATTATTGGTGTCTGATCATTTACAGATGGTTATATTGTTTATTGGATATGGTTGATGATAAGATAGAGACCTGTGAGGGGTATGAGTGTTATCACATATATAGTAGCCAGGCTACCATATTCTAATTTTCAGACACGGTACATTTTTCAGCCAGATCTCTTACATATGAGATGCTGAGATGAGCAGTTTTGACGGATCATTATTGTATTAGTGGACTATTGTACTCTCCCATGTCAGGACTGAGTCTCATGACACTTAGATTTGAGAACCGATGTAGCCATTTAGTCATTACAAAGCAGCTATTGATGCCCAATTTTATATCAGTGCTTTCTCATTGGACAGATGATGTTTCAGATGGATTATATTGCATGATTATGACTCAGCTTTTTATAATGTGTTATGGTTATCATTGCTCTTATACTCATTTTTGTGACATATATTAACACGTGGTGTCATGATCTGGAGGTCATAATTATATGGACTTGGATGTATCTTGTATTATGTATTGATGTCCTTACTTAGACTTGGAAGTTCTTGATTTATACTCATTGGTTTTACCCTCCTTAGGGAGAATAGAGGTAGTCATTCCCACCATTGTTTTGGCTTGCTAGTGTTGGTTTCATCATTCACTATCTCCACCCATCCATTACCTTCCAGTTTAGTTTTCAACCCGATTGACTTCTTGACTTATGGCATGGAGGACCTTTCCCCCGCTAGAACTTTTGTTGGACAAGCCTCCCTGTTTATATTGTGTCTTGGCTCTGATTTGGTGACAAAAATTGCCTTTGGTAAGTTGGATTGTATGCCTAAATCATTCTGGTTGGTTTTCCCGATGTTTGGCACTGTGTAGAACTCCCCCTGGTCACTTGAGATGTTGTTGGATAAAACAAAAAGCTCATGTACTACCTGTATTGGAAATATTGAATATGCACCCATGGAAAATGAAAATGATAAAACTGTGTTTCTTAACATATGTAAAGAGGGAAAGAGCAATGAAATGATAAAATACTCCTTGAAGAGTATAAGAAAAGGTTCAAAAAAGCAATGGTTAAGAATATGCTATATCCAAATATTGTTGACCTTATGAAATAAATATGTCCCGGATGAAAGATGCGATTAGCTGTTCTTTTAAGCATTGGTGAAGTCCCAAAAGGGTCATATAGGCCAAAAAGGCCATGGAATAAAATTGATGGTCCTAATGAACTTGGATCAATCTTGATGTAGTCATGATGCATAAGTTGAATAAGCACTCTCTATTTGTGAGGCACTGCCATTCCTTTTGTTGTTGTTTGTCCGACATTGGTTATAGTGAGTATTCCCTTTGCATTATCCAAAGTGTCATGATGTTAAGTAGGAATTCATCCTTTGCCTTAGCCTTGTCAATTTCATCCTTCACACTTCACTAGCAAATTGGTTACAACTATGAAGTGAGTATAGTCTTGAAAGTCTAGTCTAAGTAATAATAAATAAAGCCTTATATATGTATTTGTTGATGTACCTCCAGTGAAATGACTGCTACTTGTTGTGATTGTTGCTTGAATGAGTTGTAGAGCATGTCTTAGCCTTTTAACACTTGCAGCAGATAGATGATAGTTTGAGTTATTATTGGTGTTTGATCATTTACAGATGGTTATATTGTTTATTGGATATGGTTGATGATCAGATAGAGACTTGTGAGGGGTATGAGTATACTCCTTAGATGGATTTGGACTCTCTGAGTTTAATGAGACAGTTTATTTTCATTTTTGGGCACTTGCAGATATGATTAGGCTCATTCTGCCTCTCTAATGCAGTTTTCATTCACAGGTTGATATGTTTGAGTAGGGAGATGTTTCAGTTGGATCTCCTAGGGCGTTGTATAGGCATAGGGGGTGCAACCACTTGTTTGTACCATAGTACCCCCATCCCAGAGAGCCTGGTGGGCTTAGTTTGACAATGCAGTCACCCTAGGAGGTTTTTTGGCAGTTTCACATTTCTCGAGGCAGATTAAAAAACGATTAAATGGCTATTGAAGAAATCGATTTGGATTACTGAGGCAAGGAAATGACATGGGATGAGTCATAATGATGAGAGTGATGTCCTCCACACCTTCTCCAGTAGTTGCAACACCTGAATGGGCCCACACCTATTTTGGGGCATTTTTATATTATTTTCTGGAGCTTTTGGGAGGCTCACGATTTCCTCAAGGAGGCACAAAGTCAAAGAATTAAAATATTATTTTATTTTATTGTGCCATGGGGACACCCAGAGGGAGTTAGTCAACACTCCTTGGACCCACCATGTGCTTCATTTATTTCTTGTTGAGTGGGGTACCCTCTTTATGGGTGATTTAGTTCACTTTGGTACTTTATGGTTATATTGATCCATGTATTGTATGTTGAGCTCATCTCAACCATTGATTAGAACATTTTATCTTTTAATCTTAGCCACTAGTTTTGAAAGTGGTTAGGATTCGATTATGATTTTGGTTCTCTCATTTCTATTTAAAGGAGAGAGCTTCTCATTTGTAAGGGGTCTTTGGCTCTTGGATCTGAATAATAGAAATATTTTTCTGTGGATATTTTCTGGATCTACTTTGCATCTGATGTTCTCAAATGGTGATTGGATAGTCTTCTGCTTCCTATCATTGTGGAAATTCATGTGAGATCTATATTTTTTCTACTATCATTGTCTTTTCTACAGGAGGGTGCTTTGGCTGGAGCATTTTTGTAGGGGGACCTCAACTCGTTCGGTTATCTTCGTCTTGGATCAGGGGGTTTTCATTAGTTTCATTGTGATCTATGATTACGTCTTTTTACTTTCCTATATAATTTAGTTTCTTTATCTTGTCTTAGCAAATATGATATTGTTGACATTTTCTCATGCAGGGTAGGGGGTGCATTGGTGGCTTGGAGCTTACATCTGTCATAGAAATCACTTGGATCTTCCAGAATTGATCGGGATAGCAAAGATCATCACTGTTAAGACTTCCACAAGTATTTATAGGTACAATACAATAGGTAACTCTCTTCTCTTTACCATTGTACCTACTTTTCCTTCTGTTTTTCTAAAAACACCTAAAATACTAAAAAACCCTAAAAAGCACTAAATCTAGGAACCGTCCGATCTTTGGCCAAACCACTTATGGGTTTCATATATCGGGCCTCCCCTTCACTGAATCTACTGCAACGCTGGTCAAATTCCTACTGGTTTGACCTAGATCTGATTTTTAGCCTGAAAACTGCATAACCTCCCACTGAAAATTTGACCTTCTAGGGTTTTGAATTTTTCTGGTTTCTAACTTCATAGACTGATAGATCGGGTCCCACACATTCCAAATCACCCTCAATGCTATCCAGATTCATGGCACTTTGACCTAGATCTGAGTTTTAGACTAAAATAGCCCTAGTGCCTTCACTGAAAATTGGACTTTTTCGAAGTTTACTTTTTCTGAAATCTGACAGGCCAAGTGGATAGATCAGGGCTTGAGCACTCCAGAACACCTGCAATGCTGAGCTAGTTCCTACCAAGTTTCCCTAGATCTGAGAAACTAACTTTCAGCCTCCTAGCCCCCCTCATCAGATTTTGACTTTTTCAGATCTGGTCTTTCCTGCAATTTTCTTACTTGGGTTTGTAGATCAGGCCATCCTAATCTCATTTCCCCTCCAATGCTGAGTTGATAGTCTCCTGGTGGCTCTATATATGTAGATATGCCTCTCCAAACGCTACCTCTAGCCCTCCTTCTGTTGATTTTCTTGTAACCTGAATCTTCCGGACCAAATCCTTTTCTGGGTCCATAGATCAGGGTATACCCTAGGTGGGTTCACTGAAATGTTGTGCTGATACTGAATCCATTTCCCAATGCATGAAAGGCACTAATCTCCTATCTCTAGCCCTAGCCCTAAATTGACCTTACTCCATTTCTCTTTTCCAGCATTCATTGATAACTCAAGTTACATATCTTTCATTGAGTCTGTCTCCTTGGTACTAGACAGTCCCAACTCTGTCCTTGCTCACCCTGTCACAGTTACGTTTCCCAAGACATTGGTCATCTCCATTAGTTGCTAGTACCTAAACCATAGAGCTAGGGTTTCCATTTACCTTACATCTTACATACCTCAAAGCCACATTTGATCTGTTCTGGTGTCTAGGTCTTATCTCTCCTGTCGGGAGTAGATCTGGGTCTCCCCCGTTGTTGTCTTGGACTTTGATAGCATAAAGTGAAGACTACCTTGATTGGCATGACAACCATCCATTTGGGAGTCTAGGCAGTCTTGGTTCCACCTCCTTATTTACTTTCCCCTCTACCATCCATCCTGGATCTACCTCACACAGGAAACTACAAGGTTGATGATAACAGGTCTCTCAAATCAAGGAACAACTTGAGGAAATTGAAGAAAATGTCAAAGGAGAGATCATGAAGACTACCTTGAATGGTATCCCAAGATCATGGGACTCATTCATCCAAGGGATATGCTCCAGGAAGTAGCTCATCAAGTTTAATAGATTATGGGAGGAATGCACCCAAGAAGAAGCTCGATTGGTGGTAAGAGAAGAGAAGATGGGGGAAGATAACAATCAAACCCTAACAACTCACACAAAGAAGGATAGAAGCAAGAAGGTGGATCACCCCCACAATAAGCCTAAAAAATTCCAAAAGAATCATAGACCTCAAAGGGACTATTCTAGTCTCAAATGTTACACATATGATGAGAAAGGACACTTAGTAAGAGATTGCACCCAAAACAAGCGATACACTAGAACAAATAAGAAGAAGAGGGACTATGCTCATGTTGTTGAAGATGATGAGCCAGCTAGCAAAAGAACAAGAGATGATTCTTCAAGTGATGAACAAAATGATTTGATTTCCGGTCTCACTGGTATTGTCACTCATGGAAACCATGATTGGCTTGTGGATAGTGGAGCTTCCAAACGTATGACAAGGTTCAAATATTTTCTCAAAACAAGAGTAACCTCATAAAATGAAACTTGGAGATGACTACCAGTATCCCATAAAAGGGATTGGAGAAGCTTCCTACAAGTTGGATCCAGATAAACCAATCAAAATGAAAGACGTTCTCTATGTACCTGGATTGAAGAAAATTCTCCATTCCATCTCAGCTTTAGATGCCAAAGGATTTCGAGTTGCATTTATCGATGCCCAAGTACTCATGTAGCCAAAAGGAAAGACAATAAATGATGCAACAATAATTGGGGAGCAAGAGGGAGGCTTATACAAGTTGAAGGGACATCCAGAACAAGCATTGGTTCATGACTCCATGGAACCAAGTGAACTATGGCACTGAAGGCTTTCTCATGTAAACTACAAGGCACTTCCAATTGCAAGCAAAGCAGTAACTGGTCTACCCGAGATTGAGACAAAGCATGAAGGCATTCGTAAAGGATGTGCACAAGGAAACAACGTGAAGAATCCATTTCCAAGCAGTGAAAGTGTTATCCACTAAAATTGTACTTAGTGGATTTCTAGTAAGTCGCTGAAGTCATGAATAAGTCCCTTGTTCATTATCAATGCTCGAAAGTTCCATGGTTCATTATGGCAATTTTTTCAGCCCCTTTTTTAATAAATGCATGTTCATACCCCTTGGGGATATTGTAATAAGTTGGCGTAGCATGATGAATTTTTGTAAAAGACTTGGATAACTTAGACTTAACTATTAATGCAATACTCTAGAGTGTTTTTTCCCTTGTTAATTATGGGTTGTTGCACAAATGACTTATAATTTTCGAGTTTTTCACTCAACCTCCAAAGCTGGAGTATTCGCCTTGGTGTTTTGGCCTTGGGAGGTTATTAAAGTCTAGTTGTCCATGTATATTGTCATGCTAGTCACTTCGTTGAGTCATATGAACATTGCACTAGAACACCCTTAGTTTTTTTTTAAAAGGTGACATGCTTGTCTCAAGTGTTGGGTGACTTCATTGGATGAATAAAGCGTTGGGTTTAAGATTGATTTGGATGCTAGCGTTTCACTCCAAGATTGAAGTGCACCACCCCCTATAAATCTCATGCTTTGAGATTCCTTGGCACGTGAAGAGTTTGTTGATTGGATTTTGGTGTGGCACCCCCTCAAGACAATCACATCCAACATATCCCTCAAATCATTCAAAACAAACTCAAGTGAATCATTCCATGTTAGGAGATGCACATTTCATTTGTTTCACGACTCACATATGTGGAAAATTCCATTGGATTTTGTTGGTGGGTTGTGGAGAGGTGGTGCACCTCCCTTTGATGTAGCACCTACCTTTATTTGTTAACTCAACCTCATCATAACGAATCCCTTTGATCTCTGGTTTCCCATCCCCTTCTTCTCTTTGGTTATTTATACGAAGCTTTGCTTTCTCTTTTGGAGATGGTCAGAGAGGACCGAAAGGCTGTTAAGCTGTATACTTGTAATCTTGTAGTATTTTATGAAATAATAGAAGGTTTTGGGGGAAAATCTCTTGTGTCGAGCATCATTGTGTGTGGATGGTTATTGTATGGTTTATGGGGTAATCGGTATTAGCTTCTTTTCTTTGTGCATTTTTTTGGTTTGCTGTGGGCCTACAAGGGGAGCTATCTCCCGATAGGATAAGAGATTGTTCTAGTTTGATTCATGCTATTATTGTTTGATGGTTGTAGATCCCTTAGCTCACATGTACATTTTGTTTAATTACATGCTTTGCAAGTTTCTACTTCCGACAACACCTTTGCTTTTAACCTTTCCTTGTGTAAAGATTTCTAAGTTGACGCAGGCATCTAGCTTGAAGAGATGATTGATATTTGTTGACTCCTCCAACTTTCAAGCAAATTTTGAAGAGCATAGTCCCTCTGCTTTCCACTTGCAGACTCCATGGCCCAAATATTCCCAAGCTTCCAACATTCCCTTTCTCTCTCTCCTTCATTTTAAATCAAACTTTCCCCTTTGGTTACAGTTACTCACATTCTTAAATAGTTTAGTTTCTCTTTCAAAGAATATCTAAAGGCTGATCTTATTAAGCATGTTTCTAGATCTAGAATTTTAAAGCACCATTCTTAGAATAGATCTAGTATTGTTAAGTACTTGTGCATATTTTTTGATCATTTAGTACTTAAATATTTCTTGCTTTTAAAGTTGTATTTGGCACATTTGGTGCATTACAGGTGACTAGTTTTTGTCTTTTACTGACATGACAAGGAGAAGTGCTGCCAGAAAATAAAAAATCGAAGTTATTCAAAGACCTCTCGGAGCACCTTTCTTGATCTTATCTTTATAAAACTTGTAAAACCTTTGGATCAAGATCTATAAGGACCATTGGCATCCACCTCAAGCATTTTAAATACAATAACAAAATATTTTGAGTAGGATTCTAAGAGCCCACTCCCCATCCTCCTGAGGGGATTTGCGACAATGCACTTTTTCATGGTTTTGCTTTTGTTAGTGTAGTTTTGCTTCATAGATCAGTATACTTTGCTATTTCAAATTTCAATTTCATTCATTGAAAAGTAATAGAAATACTAACCTAGCCTTGCTCTCTCGAGTACAGTCGTCGGGCCTGAAAGAGACTCTTGGCTGTAGTAATTAGTTTTACTTCCTTGCTTTTATTTCTACAATTTCAAATTGGAATAAAAATCCGTCATTTTTGTGTATGCTCTTTCCCATCGCAATTTTTCCCTGAACTTTGGGATAATCAAAAGTGGAAGTGTGCGCTTATTAAATTTCCACATCTATTAAAAAACTCACCATTAATAAAATCAATCCCTTGAAAACGTACGGAAATATGAGGTACACGACGTTTGTCATTTGTGGGAAAATTCTTTGGAGAAGGCGAGAACAACTAGAAAGTGACCACGGGGGCCCATTAGGCTACACCCTCATTTGGTGTAGTGTTGGACATACCCTCTTGACTCCATCTAGCCCACATATTCTTGTGAGGAGCCACTTCTATCAAAATACGAACACATTAATGGGAGAGATATACTGCTTCAAAACCCCTTGATAGCCCCCTTTATACTCTTACCCGATGCTTGAAGGACTTGTTGAGCTATTAATGTAGAACCCTGTTCCAAGGCTCGACTTGAAATTGTTTCCCCACACAGAGAACTCCCATTGTAGGATTGTAGCGGGTTCCCTTTTAGGATTTCACAATAAGAAGAGTGAGGCCCAGGAGAGTCTCGCATGCCCGGCGATAGGGTCTCATCTAGGGAACAGGAACCCTCGACAACATCTAACCCCAATCCCACCCTAGGTGCTAAAACACCAGCCTCCAACACCATAGGGTTTGAGGGATTTACCATGCGATTTTGCAAAGAAGCGTATTTATTCTCATGAAACCCAGACAACTCCTTATTTATCAAAGGGAACCCTACCTCACATCCATGAGGAAAGGAGCCACTAGAAGTGTTTTTACTTTGAAGCATCACGCCCCTGAAACAAAGAAAATTTGTTTCTTACAAAAATAACCAGCATAAATACGCTAAGTAATCCATGAATGGATAAATAATAGAATATATATATAATTTATAAGATCATGATGTTTGACGACTACATTGCCGCGGGTTTTATAAGTCATTTTGTACCTTTTCAATCTAAGTCATGTCTTTTGAATTTTCATAATTATTTAATTATTTATTTCTTATTTTACTAATTATCAATTATTAATATTAATTTATATTAATATTAATAATTAATGCCGGTTTATATCATATTTTATATAACATTTCCTTCCCCTTAGTGAAGCTTTGTCCTCAAAGCTTAGAGAAGACAAGGCTTACATCTAATTTTGAACCATCATCTCTAGATTATTTCTTTTAGTATTTGCGACACTTGATTAAATGAGACGATACGAGTTATGGATTCCAAAGAAGAAATGTTGCATTGTCGTTGATGTGGTCCATCCAAGATCTATCTTCATCGGGGCTATTTGATGGCTTTGTGAGGTGGTTCTTCTTTTTTGTTGCTTAGTATGTTGATATGATGTTCTTGCTTGTTTGACAACATAACTCTTCTGTGTATGTTCATTTTGACCCTGATGTTGATCAAAATGACGTTTATAAGTGGGGTGTTGATAAGGAGTTTTTGTTGTTTGTTTTTCTGTTGGATTGACTTCCTTTTGAACTGTAATGAAAACTGAATTTGTGTTTATTTCTTCTTCCTTGACTTGAATTTGTTTTCTGGAAAGTCTAGATGCTTCCTTTTGGATTTGTGCTACTTTGTTCTCTAGTAGATTGTTATTACTCTGAATATTCTCGAACCTGTCCTCTTTTAACTTCTCAATTTGTTCCTCTAGTTCTTGATTAAGATTTCTTAGGCATTGGTTTTCTTCCTCCTTTTCTAATATTCTTCCTTTGAGGTCTTCATTGGAAAGTTCTGTCTTCCCACTATGTTTCAGCTTCTTGATTTTCGTAAGTAATGTCTTGTTATGAATTCTTAGTCGAAATAGTTCTTTTGTATTGCTTGCTAAATTGTCATTGATTTTCTTAATTTCCAACTTGTGCGTTTTCTTAATGTCGTCATATTTCTGCTGGAGTTTTTCTTACTGTTGTTGATGTTGACATATCTTTGAATCTTGATCTTCTAGCTTCTTATGGGTTTGTGTCAATTCACTATCTTTGTCTTTGATGAGCTTGTTTGAGCACTTTATGTCTTCTTCGAGGTCGTTATCGCTTCTATACAGTAACTTTTAATCATTCTTTGACTTTTTGATATGGTCTTCTAAGTTTTGATTGTGACTTTTCAATTTTGATATTTGCTCATCCTTATCTGATAACATTTTTCTGAGACCTTCATTATTTTTTTCCAATATTTGATTTTGGATTTCTAAGGTAGTTTTCATTTGTTCTTGAAGTATTTTAACCAACTCTTTCTTATCCATCTTGCATTGTAGATATTTACTGGTCGCCTTGTAATGTTCTAACTGAGCTAGTACTACTTGTAACTGTGATTGTAACTCTGATTTTGTAAGCGTCATAGTTACGACTTCTAGACGATAACTTGGTCTTCCTTGACTTGATTTCTTCTTTGATTTTTGTCTTCCTTCCTTCGGCAATGGGTTAGATATAAAAGCTATAATAACCCTTAATGTGTTTCTTTTTGGAAAATCCTCAGTTGACTTTTCCCTTTTTGTATTGAATAATAATTGTAATAACAATTATTAAATAATTTTATTATTATTAAAGATAATAATAATTTTTTGAATGGGGAAGTGATTAGAGTTGTAAATATATATAATTATTTTTTTAATAATATTTTTTTAAATAATTATAATTATAATAATAATATTATTATTATATACCTTTTTAACAATATATATATATATATATTTGGGCATGCAGGTCAACATGGTCGTGGAGAATAGGACTGATGGTGGTTGGCGGCGGTGCATGGAGCAGCGAAGGGTGATGTAGAGAGAAATGGATGGGGAAAGAAATGGGGGTTGCAAGAAGGCAACGAGGGAGGATGGAGCATTGGGGGAGGAGTGAGAGCGCACTGATGGAGAGCATGCAGGTGGTGTAGAGAGCTGCGGGGAGAAGCGGGAGCTACGGGGGGAAAGGGTAGCAATCACGTGGAGCTACGGTGGAAGGAGGTAGGGGCTGTGGATGGAAGGAAATTTGGAGCGACGGAATGCAGATGTGGGAGGTGTTGGAGAACATGAGTGTGATCGAGGAGGAGGAGGAGGTTGATGCGGTAGGGAACAGCCAGAGAGGAGGGCGGAGGTGCTGGGGAGGAGCGTGGAGGTGCTGGGGAGGAGCACGGAGGAGTGTGGTTGGAGCACAGAAGTGGAGGGTGGAGTAGTGATGGCCACAGGTAGCAGCAGATGTATGGAGTGGTGGTTAGAAGAAGGTGTGGGGCAGATCTGGAAGGTGACTGTGTGTAGTGTGAATGACTATGGAATGGAAAAGCCAGTAAAAAACCCGAGGATGGTCAAAGACCCTGTTTGGAGATTCTCCAATTAATTATTTGGCCAAAATCCAGTATTAGCTTAATGCCCAAGAAGGGGCTCTAATACCTGTCAAATAGAGAAAAGTTATTTCTTACAAAAATAACCAGCATAAATACGCTAAGTAATCCATGAATGGATAAATAACAGAATATATATATAATTGATAAGATAATGATGTTTTACAATTACATTGTCGTGGGTTTTATAAGCCATTTTGCACCTTTTCAATATAAGTCATGTCTTTTGACTTTTAATAATTATTTAATTATTTATTTCTTATTTTACTAATTATTAATTATTAATATTAATAATTAATGTCGATTTATATCATTTTTTTATATAACACCCCCATTCAATTCAGGCATAACAAGGGGTTCTTTGACCATTGAATCGAGGGGGCTACCAGAGTAAAAAAACGGGCCACTGCCAATTGAATCCTCACTCACCACGTCTCCTTTCGACTCCAGGCCCAGAACATATTCACATTCTTGATTGTCTAAAGAAGAGACAAAAACAAGATCAAGATTATGTAACTTACTCAAGAAATTTTGGTCCACTAGCAGAGGATTTGAAGGAGGAGGCAATGTTGGACGATCATGAGATGTAACCCCTACCACTTCTTTATCACTGTTATCATCAGATGTCCAGTCCTCAATGTCTTCTAGAGAGTTTCTATCTGATTCCAAACATGAGGACGAACGGTGTTTCCATAGATGTCCGACCACCTTGCATTTGGAGCAGCGGAATGGGATACCCCAATAATCTAGGGTCTGGTGAAAAATACACCTGCGCCATTCAATCACCAATTTTTCCAACAAACCCTGAGACATGTCAATTTCCACCAACATTCTTCCCATCCTTTTATCTATGTCATTAAGGATTTCCTCATCCACATGCAGAAAGTGTCCCGGGTAGTTTCCAATAGCAATATATGCTTCCTTATTCCAGAGAGCTAGAGGTGATCTCAACAATAAAACCCACAAATGCCTAAATTCTATGTCTTTAGATTTTGGGTCAAAATCATAGTGCTATATTTTTAGCATTAGTCTACCATGGCCTTTTATCTAGGTCCTTTGCAGGATATATGTCGCATGTTTCTCCTGCCTAAAAACGAAGCCATACCATCCCTTTTGCAAAATGGAAATGGTGGGCCTATATCCAATCATTGGGGCCCATACAGTCGATGCCCAAGCCTCAATATCCGTGTATTTCATAGCTTTGTAGATAAAGTTTCCGACTAGGGCCCTCAGAGACAGACCGACTACACCTTCCCAGCCAACCCCACGACCAAGAACCATTTTGTCTTCTTCCTTCCTAGGCTTCCACTTCTTGGATTTTCCACCTAATTTCTTTCCATTCCCTGAATATCTGGTTTGAGGGTTTCCAAGACTCACGGGATGAAGGGTCTCCGACATTACCCAAGGAACATTTTCTAAAAAAGAGAGAACCCCAGTGACTTTTCCACCACTTCAAGAGGACTAACCCTTGGTTCATTAACACATGCCCTCCCAACTATCATCTTCTTAGAATTTCCTGAATTTTCTGAATAAACCATTTCACGCATGTTTTCCACTTGTACTAACTGCCTTAGGGAATATTCTGTATCGTTGTCACATGCCTTCCCTCTGTTGTACATGATTATACACCTAATAACCATAGGTCTGGGGTTACCAACATACTTAATTAACTTGCAGACAATTGACTCTAGAGTGCAGTAAAGGAAATAGGAGGATGAGAAAGACTTACTCTCTTAACGAAGGTCGCTCCTTGCTAGGCCTCTTCCGCTCTGATTCACCTCCAAAGTCTTCAAGGTTGCTCCTCTTTCACCTATTAATAAACAATCTTCCAGATACAAGATGATTCATATATATATAAGCAGGTTAGATAAATCACATATAAGATGCATGAACATAAACATTTATCAAACCAATACACATGAAATACATATGGAAGAAGGATTCTCTTTATTATCAATAATGGAAAGAGTTCATATTACAACCAAACGTCTGAGACAAGGACTCCTCTGCAACCAAAGGATTCTGAGTTCCACTGCTCCAAAGACTTCTGTATACAATCCACCAGCATGACTTTGCTCTCCAAGTCTATCTATCCAACACCCTCCCCAAGGCCTGTATTTATATGGGTGAAATAAGGCAGTTCTCGAAGGTTGGGGAAGTTGTAACAGTTAAGGAAATTAAGTTAAATGAGTTAACTAATCTCCCATTAGCACATGTTTTATGTTTAAATGTTAAGAGATACATTCGCGGGTATGTAGTAGAGCAACTCGCGAATGATTCGTGACTTATCATAAGGGAAACCCACGAATGCATAGATTCGCGACTTGCATCAACCGGGACTCGTGAATGACTCGTGAGTTGTATAAAAGAAGAGTCGCGAATATAGCTCAACATAGTGAAAATGGGAAAGTAACCAGCTGGATGGAGGAAGAATGTATTATAAGAAGCTCATCTATAGTATCTTGGGCAAACCTCAATCCATAGATGTCCTTTTGTGTGCCAACATGAGGGATGTCGGCACTTGGATGGAGAGGTGCCATTTAGGCGGATAACAGATGCCCCCTAATGTATGAGGTCAGAGGGAAACGATGACCAAAATACATTATAATCAACAACTTTGGAGAACTCAGAAATCCAATGGAGCAGAGAGAGTACCTGAAACAAATACATAGTAATGTCATATACAAAGTTGTATCTGAGGATGCTATGTTCAATTTACTGGAACACTAGCTCCTTTACAATATTTGAGTACATCATATAACACCATGTATATTACAAAGGTGGAGTGAAGCCACAATATACAATAATGAGTCTTCAAAGATCTGGAAGCTATGTATAGGAATAGACTCATAATCTTGCGCAACTTAGTCCATATGTGAGGGACTAAGGTCTTCATAAAGGATCCCAAAGAACCAGTACAATCCAAGCCATGTGAATAAGTGTAAGATGAAGCCGAACATGGAAAGGATTCATTAGTTTGTCAACCAATAAGGGATAATTGACAACTGAAGCAAAGGAATTCACCAATGAGGGAAGTGAATCCTGAGGTACCATCGTCAAGTCTAAGTCTTCGTCATCAGGAAGTGCTGAAACGGAACCATGCTGTGATAAGGAAGGAAATAGATCCTCCAACAGATCACAAGAGTGACTAGGAACTGGGAAAAAGAAGGGAGACACAAATAGATAACAGATATAACAATGATGGGATCAGGCTATAAATCAGACATTTGGGAAGAATCCTTGAACAGTGAGCACAACACAGAGATGACCCATGGCAGCGTAGAATTTATAAAGAGAACAACTAGACCTATCTGTCATGTAGGAGACATGATCAGATTCCCCAGGTATAATGGACAAGAGGAGGAGTAAGAAACTCAAAGTGATAGCTGAACACAAGTGGACACTGAAACATGGATATGGAAAAACAAAGAGTGCTATGTTCAAGGATGACATGCTGCCATTAATGAAAACAAGAGAAAACTTCTTCCTTACCTTCCCTGTTAAATTTTAACGAGTCCAGGAAAGTAAACTCGGTTCCCTCTTTAGTTTTTAACAAGCTTGAAGAGATGGGAAAATAATGCTTGATAGTATCCCCTCTTTCTTGTAAAGTTGAACGAGTCCAAGAAAGCAAAACTCGGGACCATCTTCATTTTTGGCAAGCTCGAAGAAAAGAAAGAAGAATGCTTGATAAAGCACTAATTCGTGGATTTTACGAGCCCAAACTAGTACATGCTCGACGGTGTTTTCATAGTTTAGAGAGTTTGAAAACTCCAAAGAAGACTCCAGGGGGGTCCTTTTTCGTACAATTAAGTCTCCTGGGGCCGAAAAAGTATAAAACAAACCACAGAAGAACTCTCTTAACTTCCGAAGAAGAAAAGGTGCACCTTTTTCGTACTTAGTCAGGGAGGTCCAAAAAAGGTTAAATTACCACCTACCCAACGCTCCTTCAAAAGCAGCATATCGCCTAAGTTTTATGAGTGTGAAGGAAGGAAAGATCACTCGGAAAGATCCATATGATTACGAGAAATGGAGATTACAACAATAAACTCGATGATTTGTTCTTTAGGGTTTAACGAGCATGACAAAGACATAAATTACACTCAGAATCTTTTTCATGTTTTGGTCCAGAGCATGAAAAAGAGAAAACTAAGCTCATACCGGGGGTTCCTTTTCCGTAAGTTTAGTCCCTCTGGTCCGGAAAAGAGATAAACCTATGCCTGAGAATACTCTTCTCAATTTAAAAGAAAAGAGAGGGATCCTTTCTCGTATTATTCCACATGGTCCGAGAAAGAGATAACCTACCACCAATGTGGATGCCCATTCACATATTCTTAACGAGCCTGAATGGACAAGTTTACTCGGCAGTCAATTCTATTTTGAGGAGTCAGACCTGGGCCTAAAGAAACTCAAAATATTTCCCATGAAGTTTTAACGAGTTCGGAAAAGTCAACTCGTGGCCTCCTTACTGTTTTTAACAAGCTCGAAGGAGAACAGAAAGAATGCTCTAAATGCGAGGAGACGAGTGTCATAGGCAGACGAAACTAGTTCCAAGCGCAAGGAACAAACCTATGCATAATGCAAGGAAAGTGAGCAAGATAAGGACACTCGGGGAATGTCTCCTCAAGGTAAAGGGTGTCAAGTTGCAAAGGCAAAATGATACAAGGTTGGGTGACGATGAGAACAAAGATGAGGGCTTATACAACGAGCTAAAAGCGTGGAAGCCAGCATCAGGCTCATAAGCGCGAGTACGGCACATGCAAATGCAATTACGACTTGAACAACAAGGTCAGGCCAGTAAACAGTTGTGAACCCAACTACAAATCCTGTCTCCAAGAAACAACAACATCAGAATCATATTCAGAAGAAACGATCCGATGCGGGTCACTTTGGTAGAAACACATATGACTTTGCTAACTTCTACAACAGGTAAAGTCAAGGAAGAATCAACCGAAGAGGATTCTATAGAACCAAGGCTCAAGGGTTTATAATCTTCAAGATCAACCTCAGAAGGAGAGAAAAAATCAACAAGGAATATAGAGTGTGCAGGAACAAACTCAGTATCACAAGAGTTGAAAAATTCATAAGAAAACTCAAACTCATCAGGATCACTGACTTGTTGTTCAAAGGGAGAGTTCGAAGACTCAAAAAGACCAACATAAGAAGAAAGGTAAGGCTTACTAGGCAAATAAGGGTTATACTTAGTGACAACTGAACCAACATCCAAAAGAAGGTCAGAATGTATCAAAGACTCTAGGAATACTTCATCCGAAGGAAGGAGATCATCCGAGATAGGACACATGTCTAAAATTTCAAATGGATCAACAAAGTGGAGAAAAGGCTCTACAGTCTGTATAGGATGACTCACCTGGTCAACTGCTGGGACCAAGTCCCGAGAAGGTAAGCATGAAAACAGAGGCTGCTTATCAGTAGAAATTGAACACAAAGGATACGAGGCCACATAGTTCACCTGTGGCGGGTTAGTGTCTATAGAAACACTGGGAACCAATAAAGGAAAGACCTGGTCTCTAGTTAGGTCAGGAGACGGATCAAGAAAATCCAACTGATCGATAGTGACAATTTCTTCTCCATGATTAAAGTACATCACACGAAAGAATGTTGACACCACAGCTTGCATGGCATAGACATAATCACGTCCAAGGAGCATATTGAAATCCAAGGGGTCTTCTATCACCATGAAGTCAACTAAGACGCTCTTCCCACCCAAAGTAACAGGTGTTTGAGCAAGAATTCCCAAGGCTACACAAGTTCTTCTATCAAATGCCAGTAACTGACTAACAGTCAACACAAGGCTAGGAGATCCCATTCCTTGCCAAGCACGAGCAGACAAAATACTAACTGAGGCTCCTTCATCAACAATACAATGAGCAATCGTATATGGTTCAACTTTGACCTTTATCTGGAAAGGTGCATTAGAAGGAAGGCGCGGCTCAACTAGGCTATCCCAATCAAAGGAAGCAATCTGAGAGCTTGGTGGGGGTTGATCCGAAGCGAGTTCAGTGCCCCCTTGTTCAGTAAGTTCTGAACTGCCAGTGAAGAAAATGTGACTAGTAGACACTTCACTCTCCAAAGGAAGATTGGGGTTGATCGATACTGGAATCGATTCAACCGCTTCGTGAAAGTCACTCTCTGAAGGGAGAGTGGGATTGACCAAAGATGACATTGGTTCAATCACATGAGGATCACTCTCCGAAAGAAGAGTGGGATCGACCAAATCTGATATTGGTTCGACCACTTGATTAACCAAAGGTTGAATAGGTTGTTGAGAAACTATAGGTTGTTCAGGAGAAGGAAATTCTTGAGTCTCGGACCACACTCTTCACACCTCCGCGATAGCAGGGCACAGGTGAGTAAGATGATCTCCCTCGCATAACATACAAGGGAACTTAAGTTTGCACTTCGAACGACCAGTTTTCTCAACTGTGTGAACATAACTAGCAATGGCTGACTGTTTTCTCTCAACATGACCTGCAGAGGATGAGAGTTTGCCCTCGGCATGAACTACAGAGGCTGGGTGACTGGGTCCAACCTGACTAAGAGAGGCTGGTTGTTGAGAGACTTCAGAATGTTCAAAAACGATATGACCATGAACCCAAACTCTTCGCACCTCCGCGATAGAAGGGCATTTATAAGTAAGGTGGTCTCCCTCACAAAGCTTACAAGGAAACTTGAGCTTGTGTTTTGAACGGGTAGTCTTTTCAACAGTGTCAACATGACTCGCAGTGGCTGACGAATTGTCTTCATCATGAACCACAGAGGCTGAGAGATTGCCCCCAGCATGACTTGTAGAGGCTGAGAGACTAGATCCAACATGGCCTGTAGAGGTTGAATGGGCACCACCAACATGAACAACAGAGGTTGAATGGTTAGGATCAACATGCTTTTCAGCAGTTGAGTGTGTGCCCCCAACATGAACAACAGAGGCTGGGTTGATGGATCCAACATGAGCAACAGAGGTTGGATGGGGAGGTTCAACTTGAACAACATAGGTTGAACGGGTGTCCTCAGCATGAACTGCAAAGGCTGAGTGACTAGATCCAACATGACCTGGAAAGGTTGGAAGGATCCCACCAGCATGATCAACAAAGGCTGGATGGTGAAGATCAACTTGACTTGCAGAGGTTGAATTCTTAGATCCAACATGGCCTGCAGAGGTTGGATGGGTGCCCCCAGCATGAACCACAGAGGCTGGGTGGTGAGGTTCAAATTGACTTGCAGAGGTTAAAATGGTGCCCCCTTGCTTATGTGCCTTCTTCCTATTCCTCCTTCTTTTACTCCTTTTAGACTGTCGGTTACTAGTATCAATACTTTCACCGCATGAGGTAGAAGGAGGAGGAGAATCAACTACAGGTGAAGGTGAAGCATTGTTTTGATGCCCTTGATATAAGGAGCTTACTTGAGAAGCATCAGGAGCATTCAGGACAGTTGGAGTGGAAAAAAACCACACTGGTAGCCCTAAGGTGAATCCAGGTAGATTCAGGGTGGCCATCAAGGGAACACCAACATTCCCCGTGAGAGGAATAGTACAAGGAGTTCCCATCATGGGGATATCTTGGTTGGTGTTCGAAGGGGTGTTAGCCATAGTTTCGAACCAGGAGACAAAGTCTGAGGTTGATAAGCAGCCAAAATTACAAAGCACACACCTAAAGGCACACTAAGTACAGACAAACCACACAGCACTCACTAAAAATTCCTAAAGCCAAACAGACAAACAGGTATAAGATATACTTTCCAGAAGAAAGATAATAGACAGTTACTTGGCGTCCCTGTAGATGTTCTTAGGCACAAGCGGATGAATCACCCACCGCTCTCCCACACTTTCTACCGGGGTTACCTTCCAAGCCCGTCCAAGGTCAACCAGAAATAACCTTCCGGTGTACCTGTGTATGAACCCTAGATGTCAAAGAGACTAAAGGCTACCTTAACTATATTGACAGTCTAGGGGGATAGTCATCAGCCGAACTCGTACGCATGGGCAGGGTAGCTGAGCCCGAAACTCTGTCTAGGACAGAATACCCAGATGCGTAAAAGTCCTAAGTTACGTTTTTACAAGGATTCAGAGGGTTAGCTCCTCTGCCCAAGCCTCCACGCGGCCTAGTGCTTAACTCCCGTTTGAGAGGAGCTTCCCAGATAGAGTCGATAAAGTCAAGGATTTACCTAGTGATTGTCCAACTACGTCTGAGATTTAACACTTGTGGGGAGTTTAAACTCCCTATCCCACAAGTCTAGCCTAAGCTAGTTGGTGTATGACCCTATAAAATAAAACTTACTAGTAAATTTTAAATTATATCGTTTATTTTAAGGGTTGTTTTTAGTCAGAGGGTAAATGGCATGAAACTTATGTAGTGTTTTGACTCAAAATTGAAACAAAATGACTAAGCAAAGAGATATGAAATGCAAAAAGCAAAAACTATTCTCTTTATTTTTCTTTTTCAAATAGAAAACTTGAAAGCCACAAAAGAACAAATTCTTTTTATATTTTTTCAAAAACAATGATATGCCATGCAATCTAGACTAAAAACCTAATCTACATGCGTATAAAGCAAACATGTGTTTTTATCTTTTTCTTTTATAAATGCAAAATAAAAATCAGCCTATCAACTAATGCAAGCAAGTACTGAAAGCAAAGCAAATAGACAACTACTCTACACCCCACAAATAAACCCTAGGTTTCCCTAAAGTTAGATATCAACCTCTCTTGAAAAGAAGGCTTACAAAGGTAAACAAGCCAACAACTTTGGAATGAAGAGATTGAGCAAAAAGACTGACATAAACAAAGGTCAAGAAGTCCCAAGTATCAATCTAAACCTACAAACAAAGGCTGCTTAGTACCTTGTCCAACAAGGTCAAGCCAAAGAAGGAGGTGGGGGGGGGGGCAAGCAGCAAAAACAAGTATAGGTTCTTTTTAATTTTCTTTTATAAATGCAAAAGAAAAACTACCTACAAACAAAAGTATGCAGATAATCAAAGCAAAAGGAACTTTGCTATACAACCACCAAACAACTCTAGAAATGCCCTAAAGTCAGTATAAAACCTACTTGGAAGGAAGGCTTGCATAAGAGACAAGTCAACTACTTTGGCATGGTGAAGTTAACCAACAAAAGAAGAAGGAAAGCAACACCAACAAGCTTCTGAAATCAAACAAAGATCACTGACAGAGGCTGACCAGAAACATAAGCCAAAAATCATACCAAGCAAAGGAGGCAGGGGGAAAGAGCAAAGAACAAACCCTAAATGCTATAAAAGTCTTACCACATAGATAAAGAACAACCAAAAGGGATGACTAAGTAGCAAGACGGATGACTCTAACTCACTAGAGTCGTGCACCTACAATGCACTGTACTTGAGCAAACTTGAATCGAATAAACTGTCTAAAAGCAAGAAACTGAAGCAAACAGGATGACAGAACCAAAAGACAACCAACAAAGGAAGGCTAGGAACCCTATCTTGGGTGCACACAATGAAAAAAAACCACTGTAGACTTATGAAGGCAAATGGAAACCAGCCACTGTCCAAAGACAGACTGGCAAAATAGAGCCCAGGACCTTAATCACAAATCTGGACAAAGACACTTTGACCCACAACCCAAACAAGCCAACCACTTCAGCATGCAAGTAGTAAATAATCCAAGCAAAAGACTCAAGGGCTTCCGAAAAAGCACAAAATGTGATCAACAAAGGTACACAAACAAGCCAAACAACATTCATAAAGAAAATCCACTCAGAAACAGGGATTACCCAAAGCAAAGAACAAGCAAACTTTAACTTAAAAATCCCTACTTCCAGGAGAATTCGTGACTGTCTATAAGTGCAACTCGCGAATGATTCGCGACTGTCTAGTGCAGCAACCCGCGAATGCAAGTTTATATCCGCGACTGTTCAGAAGAACAACTCGCGAATAGGTACAAGATTTTTCTCAAAAAGCAAGAAAACTTCCAGGACTTTCAAATACTGAGGCAAGTAAGAACCAGGATGTAAGATCACAAATAGACTTCAAGCAAAGACTGGTCAGGGGACAGAAAAGACCTACAGCAGTCTAGGCATCCCCAGCGGAGTCGCCAGTTCTGTTGTACAGGATTATACACCTAATAACCATAGGTCTGGGGTTACCAACATACTCAATTAACTTGCAGACAATTGACTCTAGAGTGCAGTAAAGGAAATAGGAGGATGAGAAAGACTTACTCTCTTAACGAAGGTCGATCCTTGCTAGTCCTCTTACGCTCTGCTTCACCCCCAAAGTCTTCAAGGTTGCTCCTCTTTCACCTGTTAATAAACAATCTTCCAGATACAAGATGATTCATATATATATAAGCAGGTTAGATAAATCACATATAAGATGCATGAACATAAACATTTATCAAACCAATACACATGAAATACATATGGAAGAAGGATTCTCTTTATTATCAATAATGGAAAGAGTTCAAATTACAACCCAACGTCTGAGACAAGGACTCCTCTACAACCAAAGGATTCTGAGTTCCACTGCTCCAAAGACTTTTGTATACAATCCACCAGCATGACTTTGCTCTCCAAGTCTATCTATCCAACACCCTCCCCAAGGCCTGTATTTATATGGGTGAAATAAGGCAGTTCTCGAAGGTTGGGGAAGTTGTAAAAGTTAAGGAAATTAAGCTAAATGAGTTAACTAATCTCCCATTAGTGCGTGTTTTATGTTTAAATGTTGAGAGATACATTCATGGGTATGTAATAGAGCAACCCGCGAATGATTCACGACTTATCATAAGGGCAACCCGCGAATACATAGATTCGTGACTTGCATCAACCGGGACTCGCGAATGACTCGCGAGTTGTATAAAAGAAGAGTCGCGAATATTTCTCAACATAGTGAAAATGGAAAAGTAACCAGCTGGATGGAGGAAGAATGTATTATAAGAAGCTCATCTATAGTATCCTGGGAAAACCTCAATCCATAGATGTCCTTTTGTGTGCCAACATGAGGGATGTCGGCACTCGGATGGAGAGGTGCCATTTAGGCGGATAACACCCACTGTCATCTGGTGACAGGGAAACCATAATTGTTCTTACCCCTTCCCCACACAGAGGAATCCCGTAGAACACCAGCTAGGGGTTTGAAACTACATCCTAAAACTTCCATACTCAAAATACGACCACAAAACACCCACAAGAAATTTTACTGCAAATTTAACTTCATACAGTTCCGCTGTTTCATAGGAGGTTCGACAAGTATCCATAGTTTAGTCATTTTACAGAAGAAACCCTAGCTTGCAGGAAACCCTGGCATTCAGACTCTATCTATTTTGCAGCACTCTAAAATAGTAGTTTAAATTTAAAATTTGTAAAAGGGCAAAAAAGGGCCAAAAAGACAAATCAGCCTATGCCAATAACAATAACAGGATATTCATGGCTAGGGAGTGAGGGATTTCCTTAGACTTGTCCAACACACATCCATACATCATGCCACTCTTTTGAGTCATCGATAAATGGCTCCCACATGTCATATACTTAGAGAACTCACTTGATCAAACACTGTTCTTACTCAACACTCTTCTCCACCAAACCTATGACCACCACCACATTACCTAAAGATCTTGGCATTGACCCTGCACATGTTTACCAAAAAGGAGATGGTAATAAAAATAGCATAATGGAAAGAGATAGATGAACATTCTTACTTAGACTTGCTTTTTACAATATTAGAGTGCCATGATAGTTTTGGCAAAAATCCTGATGCATGTTATGGATCAATGAAAAAACATGACCAGCCTGATGGAACCTCGCTGGCTCTTAGCCCATCCAGATTGCTGGTTGCAATTATTTGCCTAGTTGGCATATGAGTCAATTATCCTTTTTAAATGTTGTGCTTTTCCTTGTTTGTTATAAATAGTCGGCTTTGTCTTGTATTTCAATAATAAAATTCTTATAAAATCGATAATTTCTTTACCACCCCCTCTCCTTTTTCAACCCATATCATTCAAGGTTTTTTTGGTGTCGCAGGGGTTTCTTGCTCCTCTGATGATGTTTACCCAACATCTTCCCCATAGACCTATAAAAATTAACACTTTCCAAATTATGTTTCTTAAAAAAAAGGAAGGGAAGGTACTGTTTTCAACGCAATGGAAATGGTAAGGAATCATCTTTTCATGATTCATTTCATAGGTGTTTCTTTGACCATGATAAAATTTGAAAAAAAAAACATAATAAAAAAAAATTCGTAATTTTATAGGTTTATATGGAATTTCTTTTATAACATTAATACTTTAATTATTGTGTTATTTGAAATATTTGAATTCACTAAAATATTTTTGATGTGCATAATCTGCATATCCTTGGGCCGTTGTTTCTTGTTCTATCGCTGTTATGTTTCTCGCAACATATATATGTTTTTAGAAAAATGTCTATCCTTTCGTATAGCAACAAGAATATCATAAATAATATTTTTTATTTGTTTACTATGGGCTACTTTGCATAGCTTGATATATTTTGTAGATTCAATTCCTTATTTCTCCCAAAATACATTAAACTCAATTCCTGTAATTTTAGTAACCACAGTAATCGGTGATTTTAGCAAATATTAGATTTCGTAAGAGCGTGGTTCAAATATTCGAATCTAGATCAGTTTGTAATGAAATTTTAAGTTATTCTTCCTATATGCATGCGTAGTTGTTAGCATATTGCCAGGTAACGCCAAACATATATTCCAAGGTTATCTTCAAGATTATTGTAATCGCTGAAAGCTCTTCTTCGATTATGTATTCCTCAATCAAGTGACTATTTGTACAGCACAATTTTTATGTAGAGATTGAGAACACCAATAATTGTATCGTAGCCTTTTCATAATAAATAAATTTGAAATTTCACTATTCGATATTTAATCAAAGTATAGTTTACTCAGTTTTTTTTCAAGGAGAAGTATATTTTACTCAGCTATCCACGTATGTACTTTATTTTGAAATGCATTCCATAATTCAATTGTGTAAGAGGTATCTAAATAGAAAAGCTGTAATCTATTTAAAATGTGTAATATGGGGGTTACATTAGACTCTCGTATTGTGGTTTGGATAGTAATTTCCCTTATTTCTTTCTGAATTATTTTGCCATGGTGTTTGATGTGTGTTTGCTAGGTTATATATAAAGTTATTTATATTGATATATGAGAAACTACAATGTAAATGCAATGTAACTAATCATCATAGAAAAATAGCTCTCAAGAGATGTGTAGAAAAACCAAGCACTATTTATTTAAAAATAGAATATGTGGGTGTTCTCATGAAGATGGGTAACACTTTTTAGCAGGCGAAGGGCATAAGTCTGGAAAAAAACGGGTTGGATCAAGTTTTATTTAGCCTTTGATCGAGCTTTTAAAAGCTCGATTGAGGACTTAACCAAGCGATCGATCAAGCTATTTAAAAAACTCGACCGAGGCTTACGAAAACCCTCGATCAGGTTTTTCTAAATAGCTTGTTTAAGCTATTGTCATTAGTAATAAATGAATAAATGTCCATGGGAAAACTATAGAAAGCAAAAATTAGCTTGATTGAGTTATTAGCTTGATCAAGCTTTTAGTTTAACCGCACTTAAACTCTCGATTGAGGTATTCAAAAAAGTGTTTCAAACCTTGAGCGAGGGTTTTTAAGGTCTCGATTGAACTAGTAGCTCGATCAAGGGCTTTAAAACAAGATTTTAGCCCCATTTTCTATAAATTTAGTTTTACTTTCCTCTTTGTCAGGCCTGAACCCATCCCTGGAGTGAACCTTAGGTAGCAGACTTCATATCGATGGATTTGTCAACGAATTGTCTATCCATTGGCATATAATTTATGGGTTTTGAGTTCATATGATAATTTTTTTTTCAAACTTACACTTGAAAACCATTTTCACAACTTCGAATCAGCGCAAAGAAAAATCAACAACATAAAAAGTACACAACAAAAAACTTTCATAAAGTATGCCCTAGATCAACGCCTCCTATTCAAATGGGTATTTTTTTGTTTCCTATTATTGTAACCAATAATTTTTTTTTTGTGTGCACATGTGTATAAAATGGGATTAAAATTTATCACTAAATTATTATATGCGCACATAAATCAATCGTTAACTTTTCCTGAAATTTACAAATACAAAAATTTTATTAGATGCAATTTTGACATATTAATTTATATATATATATTTTTTAAATATAGGTGGAAAGATAACATAATTCCCTACAATTTGTTTTTTTGTTGCATGTCAAAATTCATAATTCATATATGAGTTTTTAGGGCTTCGATTTAATAAATTAGCGAAAATTTGAATTTTTACCGTCACTTTTGGTCAAAAAGTGTTGCTCATCTTCAAGAATTTACCCATATACAATAGAGTTACATAAGGTACAATAATGCCTCTGGTGCAATAGTTTCAATTACATCAACATACAACACTATGTTTCACATGACAACTATCATAGGGTCACTCAATACAATAATGTCCTTACAGCCTATGAATCACATTAATTTACGGCACTGAAGCTCACACCTTGCTCGTGTATCTCACCTATACTCTTTATTGTTCACCATATCATTGTATATATAGAGGTTATAATCATCATGTTTTGTTGTATCAAATCCCACTACCTCAATTATTTCATTGTTTCATGTTTATAGGATTGAGGGAAATGCTTCTTTCTCCTAGATCTTTAGATGTCATCTTTGACTTGACCAACTAATTTGAGTGTACAAGTTGCAAAAGCCACAAAAGAAGATTTTAGGTCAACAACACATGCTTGACTCCCAAAATGATGATGTGCCAATTTTTCCATGATTGTGTGCCTCACTTGTGCTTGTGCTTGTGTTTGGTAGAAAACCTCTATGCCAAAAGCTTTATCAATCTCCATGCATTCAAAAACTCCATGTGCATGTTTTTCATAAACATTTCTAACAATGGAAAGAATCTTCTATTGCAAGCTTCTTTGACCCATTTACCTCAACATGCATTAGTACTATATGTGTTGATTTTTCTGAGCAGTATTGAGAGCCATTCTTTTAGGAGAATGGGGACACTTGGTCCGAGACCATGGTGTGAACTCAACTTAGTGTTCAGTGATCATTCGGTTGAATGATGATATGTGGTCCTCGACCATGATATGGACCCAACTCTGCCCTGGGGGGACTCAACCCTGTGTTGAGTGACCATTCTATTGAATGGTAGACATCTAGTCCGGGACCACGATGTGGACCAATCTAGTACTGGTCGACTCAACTTAGTTCTGAGTAGCCATTCTTTTCAATGGAGGCACCTGGTCAGTTACCAAGACTCAGCCCAGGGCTGAGGGGCCATTCTCTTGGAGAATGGAGGCGCTTGGTTTGTTACCAAGTATTTGACCTAGTGTCAAATTATGTAGCCTATGGCTGAGGCACCTCGCCTGTTATCAAGAAGGCACTATAAGCCCTAGACTTGGTCTAGGCATGTGTGACATGACTCTGACCCTTGATCAATGGGTTTTGTGGTCTTCTCCAAGGCTTAGGTACCCTTGGTTAAGACACCATTAGAGGAAATTTGGGGTCTAAAATGGGCCTTATAAGAAAACGCGCCAACAATAAATTTTGTGAGTTAGAATTCAAGAACTAATAGAATTTCAATAAAATGAGTCAACCATAATGGTTGAATTGACATATTTGTCATAAAAGAAAACTAATTTTTTTGTTCATATTTTCGACATATCTCCCTGTGTTTTCACTCAAATTCCAAGCGAGAGAGCTCATTGGATGCGGAATTTAATTCTGCATCCAACGAGTACCCACATTGCATGTTTTTTCAGGTATTTCTTGTTTTTGGGGTAGCGGGGTCCGTCAAAAGTATGCAGTGTGGGTACTCGTTGGATGTGGAATTAAATTCCACATCCAACGAGCTCTCCCTCTCGGAATTTGAGTGAAAACACAGGGAGATATGTCGAAAATACGAACAAAAAAATAGTTTTTTCATTCTTCCTCCAAAATTAATAACTATTATTTTAACTATTATTTTATTATTTTTCTTAGGAGGCCCATTTTAGACCTCAAATTTCCTCTAATGCCTAGTACCTGATCTTGGTGTCACACTGAGTGTGAGATAATAGCATTTGTAATTCTCTCGGTTTATGATGATGTACTTTGGATGGGATAAAAGACCATGTTGACCACGGGAAATGACCACAGGGGGCACTTAAAGAAGACTAAAGAAAAAGTCAAAATTACATGAAGGCCCTTAGTACCACTAAGGTGTAAAAGTGAAAGTGAAAAAAGACCTTTAACACCACTAAAGGCACAAGTGAAAATTAGAAAAGATTAAAATATTATTATTTTGAGATTTCTAATTTTGGCCCACTTACAGGTGACTCAAAAGATATAAAAGAAGATCAATCCAATTCATTATTACATACACACTTGCTCTCACAGGTACAGTTGCTCCTCAAAGAAGATCTCACGGGTTGAAGAAGAAAGTTTATGATTGTGCCCTAACATGGATGAGTCTAGCTAGGGCATCATCATCCATTTGAAGACCAACCCTAATCGAGGTTTTCACTTTTGATAAACAATAACTTTTCTCTCTCCTCTTTTATGAGTTAGGGTTTCACCAAAACCCTCACATCACCTTCAGATCTCTTCCAAGGATGCTCCAACTATTCACGGGCAGGGTTCTTTTATCCTCCAAGGGCAAGCTACCTTCATCACGGGCATCCTACAATCTTCACGGGATGCCTCACTTCACCTCTGACAACCATGTTCACCTATAGTCGGCCTCGTAGGGCTTGGGAAGGCTGCCCTCATCCCTCGAAAGCATCAAGTTGCCTTTCGGGTAGCTTCCTGAGGGCTCGTGCAGAGGCCCTAAAGGCCTGTCAGCCTTCAGACCAGGCAGTTGAGGCCCATAACTAAATCTAGGCTGGCAGATCAGAATCTAGGTAGCCACAGATTCACCTCGGGTAGATTGCTGAAGATATGGGCAGCATGAACGTGAACTCGGGCAGCAGATAATGACACTCGGGAAGCAGGAAATTGAAGCCAAGAATCCATCAGACCATCAGACCATCACGGGCAACTGAATTTGTCTCATTAGCATAATGGGTAGGAAAAATTGAATTCGAGCAGGAGGTTTGATATTTCCGGGCAGCTAGGGAATAAAGTCGTAAATTATCATTTTGTAAATTGTGGATCTTCTGTAACTGTGTTTTAAACCTTGTTAGGATTTGAGGAACTTTTTTTTAAGAATATTTCAAGTCATCTCATTTACGAGATGAGTTACTAATGCTTTTGTGGTTTTTGTCCTTTAAAGGTTTCCCCGTGAAAAAATATTGTGTCCATTGTTTTGATGTGATTAATGTTGTTTACTGCACTTATCTTTTGTTTATGTTAGTCTGCAAATTTTTAAGAGTATCATGTTAATGCTAAAACTTAACATGGTATTAGAGCTTAGCATGTGAAAACACAGTAAAGGGACACTGCTATTGTTTTCCTAGACCTTGGGATAGGTTTTGCAGACTTAACATTTGATTAAGTGACATAGATGGTTGTCAACATCTTCAAACTGGAAGATAAGCTACAAGGTTCAACCAACTACAACTCTTGGAAGGCTAGGTTGACAGCTATTCTAGAAGAGAATGACTTGGATGACATTGTGTTCAATGTCAGTGAAGAGCCAACATCTAATGCTGGCAGGATTGCTTACAAGAGGAATCAAGGTAAAGTTAGAAGGATCATCTATGATTCTATCAAAGAGGCATTGATGCCCAACATCTCACCTTTGATGACTGCTAAAGAATGTTTTGACACCTTGGCCAACCTATATGAGAAGAAGGCTCCCAGTGAGAAGAGAGTCTTGAAGAAGAGGCTACGAACTTTGAAGCTGAACCAGGATGAAGGGGTTGGTTCTTTCTTCATAAAGATTGCACAAGTAAGAGATCAACTCATTGCTATTGGTATTACTGTTGATGATGATGACCTTGTGCAAACTGTGGTTGATGGTATTCCAAGCTCTTGGGAAACCTTCATGGCATCTGTAAGTGGATGTGAGAATCAACCAACCTTTGAAAGTCTTTGGCATGATTGCATAGAAGAAGAGGGAAGGACCTTAGGAATGGTAATCAAGGAAGAAAACCTTGCACTTGCAGCAAAGACAAAGAAGTTCAAGAAGCCTTCCCCTTAGAAAAAGAAGGGAAAGAAACCTCAAGGTAAGTTCTCTGACATGTCAAAAGTGGAATGTTATAATTACCACAAGTTTGGACATTTTGCCAAGGATTGTAGGAAAGCCAAGAAGAAACCCAAGCGAAGGTTTTAGGCCTTTGCTGCAGAAGCAGATGAAGAAGAAGAATAACCAAAGAAGAAGAAAAAAACCAAGACTAACAAAGATGAAGAGCCTAAAGGAGAGTACTACTCGATTTCTGCTATCACTTGTTCTTTCACAAATTGTGCCACTTCTTGGTTGGTGGATACTGGTGTCTCCATGCACATGACAGGTAACCATGGAGCTCTCCCCAGTTACAGAAAGAAGAAGTTCACCACTTAGGTAGATCTTGGAGATGACTCCACTTACAATATTGAAGGAGTTGGATCAACTTCATTTCAACTTGAATCAGGTACAGTTCTTCATATTGATGATATTCTTTATGTTCCTGGTTTAAAGAAGAATCTTGTAAATATTGTTGGTTTAGAAGAAAAGGGCTACATAGTCCTCTTCATGGACAAGAAGGTCTTTTTATGGGCAAAGGACACAAATCTAAGTTCATCAGTACAGATTGGGGTTCGAGAGGGAGTCCTTTACAAGGCTTCTGAAGATTCCACTCATGCTTTGGTACATCACACAGTTGACCCTTGTGAACTATGGCATAGAAGGTTTGGACACCTTCATTACACAATTCTCCCAAGATTGCAGAAGATGGTCACATGTATGCCACAAGTATCCCCAAAACATGATGAAATCTACAAAGGATGTGCTCTAGGTAAGAACACTAAGAAATCCTTTCCGAGAAGCAAAAGTAGATCTAAAGGTATCTTGTATTTGATTCATTCTGACATTTGTGGGACTATGTCCTCACCCTCCTTAAGTAGGTGTTTATATTATGTCTTGTTTATTGATGATCCCTCTCAAAAGTCATGGATTTACTTCCTTAAGGCCAAGAGTAAAACCTTTGACAGGTTCAAAGAGTTCAAGACACTGATTGAAAATCAAACTGGCAGACACATCCATATCTTGAGATCAGATAACGGAGGTGAGTATGAATCTAATGAGTTTGATGATTTTTTGCCAGGAAGCAGGAATCAAGAAAGAGCTGACAGTACCCTACCACCCTCAACAAAATGGGGTTGTAGAAAGGAAGAATAGAACGATATGTGAAGATGCTAAAGATATGATAATTGATCTAAATCTTCCTGTATCCTTGTGGGTTGAAGCTACAAGCACCATTGAGTATATTCAGAACATAAGTCCTCATGCTATCTTGGGGGAGAAGACTCCAGAAGAAGTCTTCAACAAGAAGAAACCTGCAGTTGACCACATGAGGATTTTTGGCACTCCTGTGTACGTCCATGTGCCAAAGGAAAAGAGGGCCAAGCTAGAGCCCTTCGAAAAGAAAGGTACATTTGTTGGGTACGGTGATTTCTCAAAGGCTTATCAAGTATATATACCGGGACAAAGGCACATTGAGGTTAGCAAAGATGTGATCTTCCACGAGGAAGCTATGTTTTGTAAAACACTAGAGCTTTCAACAAAAGATGCAGTTTCTCTACTTGAGTTTCTAGATTCAGAAATTCAAAGGGAGGAAGAGGAATTTGAGGATCAAATTCAAGATGTACCTGAGGACATTGAAAGTCCACCAAAAGAACTACTTGAAGTTCCTCCTTCCAAAAGGAGATCTGCTTGGTATCGAGAGACGGTGCAAGAAGGTGAGAAGCATAAAGCTCCTCCCGATACTTTCAAAGAAAGCATAAGACCACAAAAGTACTCTGGTCTTATGAGACAGCTTATCAGTTCAGAACCTTCATCATACAAAGAATCAATAGGTAAACAGGTATGGGTTGATGTCATGATTGAAGAGTACAGTTCAATCAAGAAGAATGATGTGTAGGAAGTTGTTCCTAGACCAACATGAAAGTCAGTAGTGACTTCCAGATGGCTTTATAAAATCAAGAATGTTGTTGATGGCAGTGTGGATAAGTATAAAGACATATTCGTAGCTCCTGGCTTCACTCAGAAAGAAGGCATTGACTATGATGAGACATTTGCTCCTATTTCCAGGTATACTACCATTAGAACCATCATTTCACTTGCTGCAGTATTCAGATGGAAGTTACATCAGATGGATGTAAAGACTGTCTTCCTCAATGGAAAGATTAAGGAGGAAGTCTACATTGAACAACCTAAAGGCTTTGTGACTCATGGGAAGAAGATCCATGTATGCAAATTGACGAAAGCCTTGTCTGGATTGAAATAGGCTCCGAGAGTATATTGGTATGCAAAGATGGATGGATTTGTCCACAACTTGGGGTTTTCCAAAAGTATAGCTGATTCTAACTTGTACTTTAAGGTTGTTCATAATCATGTCTTGATACTTGTTCTATATGTAGATGACTTGTTTCTTACATGCGATGAACAGTTGATAGATCAGTGTAAGAGGGAGCGTACCTCTAAATTTGATATGAAAGATCCCAGATTGATGCATTACTTCCTTGGCTTAAAGGCTTGGAAAAATCCAGGAGAGATTTTCTTGACACAAGGAAAGTATGCAATGGATATCTTGCAGAGATTTGGGATGTAGGACTGCAAGTCCATGAGTGTACCCATGACTACCAACTTGACAAAGTTGCAGGACTCAACCACTAGTTCATAGAGTGTGGACTCTACTCTAGACAGACAACTTATTGGTTATCTGATGTATCTCGTGCATACGAGACCATAAATCTGTTACACAGTGAATGCACTTAGTCAATTCATGTCCAATCCGAGGCACATACACTTGGTATCTGCTAAGCATGTACTTAGATATGTTCAAGGTAGTATCACTTATGGGCTTAGGTATACTTCCGGCAGTGGAGTATTGCTATCTAGATATACAAATTCAGATTGGGCTGGAAGTGCAGTTGACTGGAAAAGTACCTCTGGTCATTGCTTTAGTATGGGATCAACAATGATCTCTTGGTCCAGTAGGAAGCAGGGTTCCATAGCTCAGAGTACAACTGAGGCAGAGTATATTGTTGCAAGTGATGCTTGCAAGGAAGCAGTTTGGATCATAAACTTGTATCTTATCTATTTGGGGGAAAGCTTGACTCAACGATCATCCTTTGCGATAATCAGAGTTACATAAAGCTTTCGTAGAACCCAGTGTTTCATGATAGATCGAAACACATTGAAATGAGGTATCATTTCATCAGAGGCCTAATGTAGAGAGGTGCTTTGAAGTTGCAGTACATTCATATAGATGAAAAGATCGCAGATATCTTGAACAAGTCTCTGACAACATCAAATTTCATGTACTTTTGTGACAAGCTTGGTATGGCAGAGAATGCCTCTCTCGCTGAGAGGGAGTGTTGATTTTTCCGAGCAGCATCGAGAGCCATTATCTTAGGAGAACGGGACACCTAGTTTGAGGCCACGGTGTGGATTCAACTTAGTGTTGAGTGATCATTCGGCTGAATGATGATATCTGGTCCTTGACCATGATATGGACCCAAATCTTCCCTAGGGGGACTCAACTTTGTACTGAGTGGCCATTCTGTTAAATGGTAGACATCTGGTCCGGGACCATGATGTGGACCAGTCTAGTACTGGTAGACTCAGATTAGTTCTAAGTAGCCATTATTTTGAATGGAGACACCTGATCAATTACCAAGACTCAACCCAGGGCTAAGGGGCCATTCTCTTAGAGAATGGAGGCGCTTGGTCTATTACCATGTATTTGACCTAGTGTCAAATTATGCAGCATATGGATGAGGCACCTGGTATGTTACTGGGAAGGCACTATAAGCCATAGACTTGGTCTAGGAATGTGTGACACTCTGCCCCTTGATCAATGGGATTTGTGGTCTTCTCCAAGGCTTATCCACCCTTGGTTAAGACACCCTAGTACTTGATCTTGGTGTCACACAGAGTGTGAGATAAAAGCATTAGTAATTCTCTTGGTTTATAATGATGTACTTTGAATGGGATAAAATACCACATGTGATGACCACAAGGGAAACTTAAAGAGGACTAAAGAAAAAGTCAAAATTACATGAAGGCCCTTAGTACCACTAAGGTGTAAAAGTGAAAGTGTAAAAAGACCTTTAACACCACTAAAGGAACAAGTGAAAATTAGTAAAGATTAAAATATTATTATTTTGAGATTTCTAATTTTGGCCCACTTACATGTGACTCAAAAGATATAAAAGAAGATCAAGCCAATTCATTATTACACACACACTTTCTCTCACAGGTTGAAGAAGAAAGTTTATGATTGTGCCCTAGCATGGATGAGTCTAGCTAGGGCATCATCATCCATTTGAAGACCAACCCTAATCGAGGGTTTCACTTTTGATAAACAATAGCTTCTCTCTCTCCTCTTTTATGAGTTAGGGTTTCACCAAAACTCTCACATCACCTTCACATCTCTTCCACATATGCTCCAACTGTTCACGGGAAGGGTTCTTTTATCCTCCACGGGCAGGCTACCTTTATCACGGGAAACCTACAATATTCACGGGTTGCCTCACTTCATCTTCGGCAACCCTGTTCACCTACAGTCAGACCCGTAGGGCTTGGACAGGCTGCCCTCAGCCCTCGACAGAAAATTTATGATTGTGCCCTAACATGAATGATTCTAGCTAGGGCATCATCATCCATTTGAAGACCAACCCTAATCAAGGGTTTCACTTTTGATAAACAATAACTTCTCTCTCTTCTCTTTTATGAGTTAGGGTTTCAACAAAACCCTCACATCACCTTCAGATCTCTTCCACAGATGCTCTAACTGTTCACGGGCAAGGATCTTTTATCCTCCACGGGAAGGCTACCTTCATCACGAGAAACCTACAATATTCACGGCCTGCCTCACTTCACCTTCGACAACCCTATTCACCTATAGTCAGCCCCATAGGGCTTGGGCAGGTTGCCCTCAGCCCTCGACAACATCAGACTACCTTTCGAGAAGCTTCCTGAAGGCTCATGTAGAATCCCTCAAGGCTTGTCATCCCTCGAACCAGTCAGCCGATGCCCATAACTAAATTTGGGTTGAAAGATCAGAATCTGGGAAGCCGCGGATTCACCTCGGGCAGACTGCTGAAGATATGGGCAGCAAAAACATGAACTCGGGCAACAGGGAATGAAACCTGGTCAGCAGGAAATTGAACTTGGGCAGGATGTGGTTTAATACGGGCAGTCACGACCAACTATTAGAGCATCACGGGCAGTTGAATTTGTTTCCTAAGTAGACTGGGCAGGAAAAATTGAATTCGAGCAGGAGGTCTGAGATTTTCGGACAGCTAGGGCAGAAAGCCCTAATTATAATTTTTTGGAAATTATCATTTTGTAAATTGTGGATCTTCTATAACTGTGTTTTAAACCCTGTTAGGGTTTGAGGAATGTTTTTTTATAAGAATCTTTCAAGTCATCTCATTTACGAGATGAGTTACTAATTTTGGGGCTTTTGTCCTTTAAAGGTTTCCCCATGAAAAATTCTTGTGTCCATTCTGTTGATGTGATGAATGTTGTTTATTGCACTTATCTTTTGTTTATGTTAGTTTGCAAATTTTTAAAAGTATCATGCTAATGCTAAAACTTAACAATATGGGAGATTAATACTTGACTTATTACAATGGATGACCCCTTTCCTAAGGTTGGTAGAATGAGGGGGATGGATAGGGTTGAGAATCCATGTGTTAGGATGAAATCGGGAGGTGGACCAACTCATCCTCCCACCCTATGGCCTCTCTAATGGACATATCAACCATAGTTATTTTAAGGTTCTCTTCTTTGTCAATGGATTTTTTGGACATCTAGTCAATAATTTTATTTATTGATCTTTCAAGGTAGCTATAGGTTTAATGTTCTTGTTCAATCGAAGAGATGTTTTTGATAAATCAATCACTGTCCATGGCTTTACCTTTAAGATATTAATAAGTAGGTTAGCTTCCTTTCTAGAATCCCCTAAATGGATTCAACCTTTGACAAAATATATGGAGATGGCTTCCCAAAGCATGGAAGGAATTAACAAAGGTTCATGGCTATAGGTTTAATGCTCTTGTTCAATACAAGAGATGTTTTTGATAAAGCAATCATTGCCCATGGATTTACCTATTAGGATTTTAATAAGTAGGTTAGGGTCCTCTCTAGCATCTACTAAATGGATTCAACCTTTGAGAAAATCTATGGAGATGGATTCCCAAAGCATGGAGGGAATTGACAAAGGTTGATATAATGTAAGTTTCATGTTTATAGGATTGATTTAACTCTAATATGAACACCTCAAGATGTAGTCTTCCACTTGTTTCTGAATGAAGGGAAAAATAAGTACTTATGCAGGAGAAACAAAGTTTTATGTAGACTCAAATGTCCCCCATAAGATGAAGAATGTAACTCCTTGGTTAGAAGAAATCAAGCTGGACCAACTGGTATAGACAATTGATCCAACGTGTATAGGATTTAACCATCTCTAATTTTATAGTCTAGGAAGGGACTTTGATTGACCATTGCAGGTTCTTAATAACATTGATGATAGGCCCAAAGGGTTGGCTGCATACTTGGTTTTCGTTCTTCCTAGTCTACACATCTAACATTTAAGATACAAGTAGCCTTTCTAAGAGGTATGCCAAGTAGATCAATATTACAAATTCTTTGTTCACAATAATTGTATAAACCCAACAATAAAATATTCAATGTTGTATACAATATTATCACATTGAATATGGATCAATACATCCCATATCAACCTTCATTGAAACATGTTATTGATAGGATATTTTAGCATAACTTGTCATCTTATGTTTCCAAGTAAGGTATTGATTTTATTGGCTATCTGTTTATGACTCTTCTAATTGTATGAAGAGTGTTGTCGATTTCCAATATTGATTTTGTCATTGGTCAATTGATTAAGCAATATGATGACTTTTAGAAGTAAGATGATGATAAAGTGTCCTTGCATCTTGTGCCTGGATTTCATCGTTGGAACATTCATTGTCTTTCATTTCCAGTGATTCATTGGTTGATAGTATTTTGACATAAGGATTGTCTTAATTTTTGGTGTCTATTGGTTCTATATTGATTTCCATCTCCATGGTTTGGATTTTAACATTTGGTAACTTCACTAAGACAACTAGATTGGTTATTGTTTCTTTGTTCAACGTTTCTTTGTTGGAAAGTTTTTCTAGGGTTTCCTATTGTATCTTATTTTCATTTGTCAACTTCATGATTGTGCAAGTAAGCTTTAATTATGATTATTAATTATGACTAAAATCTATTGAAAGCGAAGTATTTACAAAATTCACATGCTGGCCATGAAGGAAAACATGGTCATTTTGTGAAAAGTTAAGGTGTCTGCATGTGAATTTTGTAAATACTTGGCTTTCAATTGCTTTTAGTTTTCTCTTAACTTAATAAGAAAAATTGAGAGTTTTCTTTTGATAGTTTGGTTTTATGTTTATTGGCTCTTTAGCATATCTTTCATGACTATTTGGATGATATTTGTTGTTTCAATCTTTTTGATTCCTTGATGTTCGACAAAACTTACATATGATCATTTGAATTCAATGGAGTTAATCCAATGCCTTGATTTGCAAAAATTGAGTTAACATCATGTTTCGATTGTTTCACCAGGTTTTAATCATCAATGCATAAAGGAATTTTTAGGCATTTTGGCGGATCGACATAAATTAGCTAATTGATTAATTTTTTGAAAGTTTATACACATCTAGAAAGAATGCATATTGAATAATGGAACAATGCCTGCTCTGAATTTTCAAATTTTCCAAGCTTTAAACCTTTAATAGTTTTTTTTTCTTTTTGTGTAAATTTTTAGTTCTAAGCAAATTTTAGATATTTTATTTAAAATTTATTCAATCATCATGTTAAAAAGAACATGTATAATACTGAGAAAAGGAACCAATAATTTTATTTTTAGACAAAGCATATCTTTTCTTTCACTCAAAATCAATAAGAAACATTTTTTTTTTATGAAATATATAGGTTTTTGCGCTTTATTGTTTTTAAAATTATTCCACTAAACAAAAGCTTCTTGCGATTTTATGTTTTGGAAATTTTACGTCTTTTGGCTGAGATAGATAATAGGTTTTTTTTTAATGGGCTAGAAAAGTTTTGAAGTTGTTAAAGTCTATTTAGTTCTTGTATTTTGTTTTGATATAAAAGTTGATGCAACTGTTATTTAATAAAAAAATTGTATTTTCTATGTAAAATAAAACTTAATTACATTAAAATAACTAAAAATTTATGTATTAAAATTATTATTATTTTTATTTATTAATTAAAAAAAATTAATTAATTTTATAAATTCGGACCCTATTGGTTAAATAAAATACCTGAGATTCAACAGATCTTCTCTGTTTATTGGGAATAAGAAACGAACTAATGGACAAATTCTTGATCATAAAAAACAAATTTTCCCGAAGCTGAATGGCATTTTTTTCTCGAGTCAGCAAGCACTCGTCTCAGGTTGGAGCCATCCTAACGGGATTACCCACTCGGACAGCCTTTGATGAGCCAACTTGCACCTTCAACTTATTGTCATAAGATGTCCTCACGAAGCCACTCAGTCCTCTGAACACTCACTTGGTTGGAACAATCCTAACTGGTTTTTTCATTTATCCAGGACAGCCTCTGTTGAGCCAATTCAGTACTACCGAGCAGACCTGCTGTCTCCTTCCAATCAAGCCCGCTTTCCCAAGCACGCCGGCAGCTAATTTATCTGTATAAATTCGTAAGTATCTTTATTTTTGTTTTTTTATTGTTTGTAGTTTTGCAATAATAATGAATATGGAAGAAAATCATTAAGTACGTGAAGACTAAATTTGTAAAGTTTGACGAATTAGCTCGTTAAAATGTTATTATGACTTAACATGCTTCTTATAGCATTATGGTGATTGAGGATTTTTTTTTGAAAAGGTCACCATGAATCCTTTGTTTAATATTTGGGATATGATCTTAACCAAGAACTCAAGCATATAGAATACTTTTGAACATGGAAAAAGTTGGTAATTGTGCCACCTAGGAGAATGTTTAAGATGCCACTTTTGTATTAAATATAATTGTCACATTTCAAATCACTATGCCCACGCAACACAAGTCGAGTTGAATTGAAAGTTATGTGAAAGAGAAACATGTTTATGTTTTATTATACAAGTTTTTTTTATAGTATGCTCATGGAACACAAGTTGAGTTGAATTGAAAATTATGTGAAAGAGAAACATGTTTATGTTTTATTATAAAAGCTTTTTATTATTATCTGAAAGCATTTTATAATTATTGTAAAAAATAAATTATTCACTCGAATTTGTATTAAATTTTATTTATTTAAATCTTACTTGCACCAAATCATAGTTTTTGTTACTATCAAATTTCATAAATAAATGTAATTGAATCTCATGAAATTGGGAGAAACTTATTTTACCATGGGAATTCTCGCTTTTCCCAAGTGCGAAGCGATGTTGGATAAGAACATCCTACGGCCCTATCCCATTTTCCTTGAGAGAAGAAAAAAATATCATGGTAAAATAAGTTTTTCCCATTAAATCATGGGTAGCTATCCCACCATAGAGCATATTATGTCTCATTCTAAAAAAAAATTATAGGTGATACCAGAGGTCATGCCATGAAGAGATTTATTAGTTTGATGCCACATCACTGGTAAAAGAAAGGAGAGATTGTTTATGATCCCATGCACCAAATCATTGATATCGAACCACAAGATCATAATGTATTCAGAAACCGTGGCCTTAGATTTTAAAGAATATTAGATCCAATGGGTTCGCATGATAATTGATAGACTGTTTGCTATTTCTACAACGCTCATACCTGATCCACCATGAATTTATTACAAAATTACAGCTTCTAGAAGTACACAAAAAATAAATATTCAACGTAAGGTAAATAGGTGTGGAAAGTGTCCTGATAGTTCGTAGAGATTGAAGGGGAGTCTTTGAAGACGCCTACCAAGCTTGTCAGAGAGAGGCCCTAAGTTTACCATAGGCCAATTCTTCTCTTCTTTAGTTTTAGTTTTATTTAATTTTATTTCGTTATTTTTAGATATATTTTAATTTATTTAAGATTTAGTATTTAAAGAAATTTATTGTTTGAATTACAAGATCTTGGGAGCTGTGAAGGATCGAAGTAAAGCCCATTCAAATCCCAAATGAGATGTCACGAAGAAATCTCTACTAGATTACACTAAATTTCAAAGATTTGAGGGTCTCATACAAACTAAATTATAACCTAATGCTCATTACATCGTGGCGTTTTTGGGAACTCTGTTATTTGCTTGAGGAAGAGGGGGTCTCCACGTAGCTTAAGGAAACTTTTTTTTCTTCTGGAAAGCTATGTTTTTTTTGTAAATTTCATATTCGAAAGAAGAAAGGAGATGTTTCCAATCAACTTTCTTTTGGGTATAAAATCTGTAATATTTTGTCATCGAGGAGAGTTCAAATCCAAGAGTAATCTGTTGCAAATTGTTTTTAGAGTTTAGTTATGATTTTGTAAGATGTTTTCAAATTTATGTAGTTGAATATAATTAATAAGTTGGAAATGTCTTACTTGTTGGTGTATTTGAACATTTTTTCTGTTAATTTTCTAGAAATAAATGAAAAACAAACTCTGATGTATAAACAATATTTTCAGTATTAGAGATGGTTTTTGTTGTAGTAATTTTGGAATATTGATGTTTCAACAAATCAGTGCCATGTCTTTGTTTCAGTAATTAGTGATACAATCATTCTTCTACGTGTCATAAACTCTTTAAAATTATGCTCCCATGGGATAAGTTAGATTAAACAGTTAATGCAGCTACTGAATTATTTTTTTGTAGCTACCGTATTACACTTAGATTATATTACACTTGCATTTAGATTAATCCACATTTCTCTTGGATAAATTTTGCAATTAGGAATTTAGTATCGTTTAACAACAAGGCATCTCGTCAGGGATCCACAAAAATCATAAATGACAACAAGGCCCTTATTCTCGTTAGAAACAACTATCCCAAATGGTTTAGGGTTTACCTTAAGAAACTCAATCGGGTTGTTTCTCTCACATTGATGAGTGGTCAGCTATGCCTGTCAACAGTTCTCAATCTTGGTAATAAGCCAAGACCAATTTTCCTTTCCATACTATTTTGGTTAGAGGATCTACTCCAAATACTTTATGCCATGTTCCAAATTTTGGGATGAGAAAGGAAACAAACCCTCCCAAGAATTCCTTCACTAAAATAACTTACCGCGACGATAAACCATCGATTTACCACCATTAACCTCCATACCTATCACTTGACAAAACAATTCAATAATATCCTTCTAGTGCCTCCCCTCCTCCACTAAATTTAATCAAAACAATAGAATATCGTATACAAACAACAAGTGCATCAAAATATCATGGACACCAAAATAAATATGTTGAATCTACCTCCTCCTCCTTTTTTCATGAATAACAGGACTTAAACCTTCCAAAAACAAAATAAAAGGGTATGGGGATAGTGGACACCCATGTCGAAGACTACAAGAAGGCTTAATTTTTTTTAGAAGCCAAGCTATTTATTAGTACCACAAAGGATAATGAGCTTACACATCACATAATCCACCAAGCAATATCTAGACTAAACCCAATGTGAAGAAACAGAAGCCTCATGTATAGCCAAGAGACACCATCATAAAATTTTGATAAGTCTAATTTGATAAATGTAGCAAGGATGCAATTTAACTTTAAAGAGTGCATATTTTCTTGTGCCATGCTGATGGCCTCATGGATGAGCCTCCCCCTGAGAAAACCAAACTTTTTTGTTGAGATCACTTTCGAAAGCAAAGGCTTTAGACAAATTCTATCACTTTCGAAATAATTTTATAGACACAATTAAAAAATGATATGGTTTTGAAATATTTGAAAGACAACAAACAAACAAGCTTGGGAAATAATGCCAAAAAGGTGGTAGTAAAGCATGGGGGAATCTATCTAGAATTATGAACCTCTTCCACCACCTTAAGCAAATCATGACCAATAAGATATAAAAAATACACAAAAAAAATCATTGTCTAGTCGTCTATGCTTGGACCCTTATCCTGTTGAAAATAACAAAGAATTCCTTGATGTTCTTCCAAATCAATAGGGAAAAAAATCTCCACATTTTCTCCTCAATATGCCTTGTAAATATAGCCACAAGTTTGAAGACCTCCATCAAATGATCTCTAACAAGCTCCTTGAATAAATTATTAAAATGGTTTATCCCCTTACAAGTGAGGTCATGAAACTCTCAGGACATTTGTCCCTCTCCATCCTTTAACTCCTAGTTGGTATTAAAACACCTTTGATGCTAATCCTAACTATGGAAAATATATGTTGGTTTGGTCACCCAAAGCTGGTTAACCATAGGGCCTATTTCTATAGCCACCATTCATTCTCTTGATCCTTATGAAGGTTGTCCCTCCTCTGCTCTAAATTAATAATTGATTCCCTCTCCCTTTATTTAACTATCTCATCCTTATGAATTGCATAAGTATGCCCTATTTCTCATTTCGCATCTAAAATCAATTCCTTCCTTTTGTGATGTTTCTCTTGTCCCCACTCTACCACCCTCTCCTTGTGAATCACAACAAAGTGGAAAATTAGACACTCACACTTTCACTCGACTCCCCCTCAATGTGTTTCCAGTTTTGCTTCACAAACTATTGCAATTCCTCTTTCTTTGACCAACTTAAGTTGTATTTAAACAACCCTCTTGACTTGGATTTGTTGACCCCTGGCTCCAAGAAAATAGGAAAGTGATCCAAGAATATACATGTACCAACCCAAGATCAATAATGCTCCACCAAATGTTGAATGTTTTAATGTACTAAGAATATGTTCAAATGCTTAACCACCCCCTTTGAACCAACAGCCAACCAAAGCTAGAAAGGTTCCACATAGATCCACTCAACCTCCTTGAACTTATACAAGACAAACTAGGCCACCCTATATTCCCAGGCAAGTGAATCCAAAATTTCCTCACAACTGATGGTAAATTTAAGACCCTCCTTGACCCCACAATAATGAGATTGTTCACCTTTATACATTGCAATGAAAACAAATGATCCCAAATAGCTTGTTTCCCATATTAAGGATTGTAAAAATTAAGAACCATGAAATTCCTATCCAAGGTCTTGCATTAAAATTCTGTGCACAAACCCAAGTTAATTGCAAAATAAATTGACAAGGACATATGATTTGAAAAACCTATTATCACATCCCCTATATGTCCATTCGGATCTAGAGCAAGAAAGTCCCACCCCACAAACCACTTTTAAGACTTGCTTCTAATATGTTGAAAAGTGCACTTATGTTTTTAATATTTCAAATTCAATTCACCTATATAATTGTTAAGCCACCTTTACCTAATAATGTATTCTTTAACCAATGCCAATGTATTATATGTTTCTAATATACGATATTATTTTATCATTAATATTGCTTTGTTTATAATAGATAATATTTTATAATTGATATTGTTATTTTTATATTGTTATCATGCTTTGTCTTTTCAAGTACATCCACCATTGCTTCTTTCTTGGTGCTTCATGTTGTGACTTTCTCAGCCCACAATGATTCATTTGCTTTTCATGGAACAATTTTGATAACAAGCTACATGCTTTTAACAAAATAAATTGACTAGTCTTGGACATAAATATGAAATCATTGTTATTGACATATTGTGAAGCATTGGTATTAATCTCAAAACATTGTTGCAATTCGTGGAGAATAAGCATTGGTGCATGCTAGAAAGCATCTTTCAAGTTTTAAAGTTCCCTTTCATGTTCAACGAAGAGTCCTCTAATTGCTACCCAGATTCTATGGGCAATCAAAGTGGGAGTAATGGTAGATGGATTATATATATAAATATATGCCTCCTAATAAATTCTTGAGCTCAATAATGTTGTTAGGAGTAGGAAATCATTTCAAAACATGAACTTTTCTAGGATTTGTATGAACTCCCATAGCATCAATCACAAAGCTCAATTATTGTGTAGAATTCTATCCAAAGAAGGATTTATTCATTTTGGCCTACAACTTTTGTTAGTGGAGGACACCCAAAACAATGTCAACATGTTACAAATTATGTAGCCAAAACTTACTAAAAACCAAAAAATCATCCAAGTAAACTTACCAAGATGCGTTTGAAGGATGTCATTGATGATCCTCATGAAAGTGGCAAGTACATTCGTAAAGTGGAAAGACATGACTAGCCACTCACATAAATGAAATGACCAAACTCTATATTGAAAGCTATCTTCTAAACATATTTGTTTCCATGCATTATCAATGATAACTAGAAGTAAGGTCCAACTTAGTGAAATATATCCGCCCCTTGAGATGATCTAAAGGTTATCAAGTTAAGGAAATTAGTAGTGGTTCTTAAAAATGACCTTGTTAAAGGTCATGCAATTTGTGCAAATAAGAAGCCCTTGTTGCTCCTTTTTGGTGATATCCAAGGTTGAAAATACACAAGGGGGTGTCTTAGACATGACCTTTCCATCCTCCAAGAGTTATGTGATTTGTTGTGCTACCACTGAGAAAGACTCCATTGTGCATTCTCATTGAGATTCTCTCAATAAGGATTTCATGAGACATATGGATGTTGGTAGATTGGTTTTATCTTTATTCTAGATGATTGAGAAATGATCATGTCTTTTGAGGCATATCTAAGTATTGAGGTCACACATATGGAGACAATGTTGCACAGGTAAAAGTGATTCATGTTTGTGGGCGTCTTCTACTCATGCAGATGCATAATCTTACCTTGAGTTGTAATTTGGATACATGTTCACATTACCCTAGGAATATTTTCATTTTTGGAGGCCTTATTATCTTTATGGGAACCTTTCACATATTATGAGGCATGTTCTTCATTTTCAGAGGCATTGTATGGCATATGAAATTATCTACATGGTACTATGGTAGAACACCCATATTAAAATGAGGACATGTAGAATTTTGGACCTTTCTACAAGGTTGGGTACACCCCTATTTATGAGCCATCCCACATTTAAGGAGATATTGGATTAAATTCATGTCATGGAATATTTATAAAGGTTATCCATCATCCTATATGACACATGGCACATCTATTCATGAACGATGCTATTAAATGAATCCCTCAATCCATAATTGGTGGAGCATACCCCTTAGTACACTCTACAAAGGGAATTTAAAATATTTTCTATGGGGTACTAGCCCTAATTAATGGAGGCGTGCCACTTGGAAGCCTATAGAATTGCACAAGGATAAGAAAATTTAATGGGATGTTTAACATGAGAAGATGAATTACTTCAAAGGGAATTTCTAAAATTTCTTTTATATTTTAATACTATTGCTTCAACAAAAAGTGAATCTAGGGATCTCTAGAGATTTCTCAATAATAATTTATTGTAAATTACTTGAGGAGAAAATTTATAAAGAAGAGACAGTCCTCACTTGCAAATCAAAATTTCAAGTGTACATAATTCCCCTTTAGAAGGTAAGGGTATTGTGATTTTGCAAGCTGAAAGGAGGAAAACGTTTAGTGAAGTATGTTGTCTTGTGATGGGTATAGATCATAAATAAGTATGTTGTAAATTAGTTGAGGAGAAAATTTATAAAGAAGAGGCAATCCTCACTTGCAAATCAAAAGTTTGAGTGTAGATAATTCCCCTTTAGAAGGTAAGGGTATTGTGATTTTGCAAGCTAAAGGGAGGAATTTTTTTAATGAAGTATGTTGTCTTGTGATGGGTTATATATCGTATATAAGCTTGGGTTGTTGATATTTATAGCTCACACATGTATTTCCACATGGGTTTATGTCTACCTATGGACATTGTCATTAATACCTCCCAAAACTTTGGAATTCACTTTATTAAAGTGAATGTCTTTATAGATTAATTGAGGTTAATTTAATAAAGTGCCTAAGTTGTTGGCACTAGTGATTTAAGTTAATTAACTTATATGAAGTGAATAATATATAATCTCATCCATTGGATTTAGGTTTTTGGTTCATCTCAATAGGATAAACAAAAGCCAAAGTGGAGGAGAAGATATAAGAGAGAAACTCAAACATTTGGTTGGAGATTTTCTTGAGAGAGAAGGACTTTCTATTTCTGGATTTGGCAAAGAGGAAGACATCTGATAGAGATATTTTCCAGGGGATTGTACAAATCATGAAGAGGTTCCTATTTTTGTAGAAATCCAGGCATACCATATATCTAGGAAGGGTCCTACATCTGCATGTTTTAGTTGAGAGAGGTCTATACAAGTTGATCTACAATTGAAAATCCTTATAGGACTGTATGGATTTGTACACCCATACAAATAGTTTAAACGATCATACAAGTTCATACAATGTAGGCCATACATTTTGTGTGGGCCATACACAAACTATACAATTTCCATACAACAAAAGGGTGTAGAGGGTTACTGAGGCAGTTTGGCAGTTGGAGGGATTTTTCTCAGTGGTGCATTTTTATAGGTTTGTTGATTTTATTTTTCTCAGGGTCGTTTTGCTAGTAAGGGAACCCTTGTAAGCTTGGAAGATATTTGAATGAAAAAATGATTTGAGGGGCATAAATTCCATGCATGTGTTTTTATTGAGTAGATTTGTTTCCATTGTTTTTGCTTCCACTAAGAAAATTGTGTTAATTAATCTCAGCAAAATAAATTATTCAATGTGCTATAAATTTAATTTTCAGCAAGGAAAAATGCTAGGAAAAAATTATCTAGATCTAAGGTTAAGAAAAATTAACATGGTATCATAGCTCACACTCTGAGAGGGAGGTAGATTTGAAATTTATAGCAGAAAATCGATTATATCTAAGTGACTAATAGATAGTTCTACTACATATATTGGGTCTATGGTAGCATATTTTGGTGGGTGCTTGAGGGGATAAGCACATGGTAGATATTTTTGTTTATATCTAGTTATAGAAGCATCCAATCTCATACTTGAAGACAGGTTAGATGGGGCATCTAACTTCTTGTCCTGAATGTTGAGGGTAGCTTTTCTTTTAAAGGAACGAGAACCTTTGGGAGATTATTGAGAAGGTTGTTCTAGAACCAAAAAATCCAACAGATTTGGCATATCGTAAGAATAAGGGAATCAAAACCCAAAGGTTGTTTCTAGATGCTATAAAGGATCTCCTAATTCCTCGTGTAGTAGAGAAGACGTCCACCAGAGATATGTTTAAATATCTAGTAGATTTATTCCAAAGAAAAAATAGAAATAGGAAGATTATTTTGAGAGATAAACTCAGAGTTGTCCCATGTTGATATTTGACAATGTTATCAGTCATCTCACGAATATTACTAATATACATGATCAGCTTACATTCATTAGAGAGAGAAAAATGAAACAAATCTTGCTAGTGTGGCATTGAATGGATTCACCAAGCCTTGGGAACCATTTGTAAAAGGAATCTATACTCGGGAGAAGCACCCCAACTGGGAGAGGATTTGGGATGATTTCATCCAAGAGGAGACTCGGGAGGAGTATATAGCATGAAACCATGGAGATATCAATGAGAAATTGTCCCTTGTTAGCAAGGAAAGAAAGGGAAAAGGAAGAGTTCTAGCAAGAAGGGTAACAATGAGGGGGAATCCTCTCAATCAGGGAAGGACTTGAATAAAATCAAGTGTTCTGTGTGCTACAAGAAAGGGAACTATGAATCTTAGTTTCTAGAGAAGAAGAAAGGAAAATCAAAGATGCAACATGTAGCAACATCCACAGAGAATAAATCAGTTGAGTGAGTTCATTGCAAAGTTCGAGAGTGACTTCTCACTAGTTTCATGCCTTTCTACTAGCACAGTTACTATGAGTGCATGGTACTTGGATAGAGGCGCATCTCATCATAAATAAAATTCCCCCTAGGTGTCAAACGTTAGAGAATACGCCAAGTACTAGTAGACATAATGTTGTACAAGTTGAACATGGAGTGAATATTGAAGATCAATTTAATGATACTATGGAAGAATATGATAATAATGGCATATTTGAAGTTGATGTGACAAATATATTGATCCAAGACACATTAGCTCGAACCGATCATGATATATTTCATGGTATTCATAATGTACCTCTACTTGACAAGGAAAGGAAACCACTTTATGAAGGCTCAAGAGAAAATATTCTCTTTGCTACATTATTGCTGGTGAACTTAAAGGTTTTAAATGGCTTGTCAAATAATTGTATGACACGGATCCTAAGGTATGTTTCATCACATTGTTATAAAGTTATATTTTTTTCTCTATTTTTATATTAATGTCATATAAAATACAAGTGCAATATTTAGTAGAAATAGTGTTCTTTTGTCAAACCCCAAAATTTTCAAAAATTTTAAAACTTTTAAAATAACATAAAATCACATTAAATGCAGTTGTTAACTGAATGATTTGTTTATGGTAAAAGAATTTTAACTGAAAGATCTTTACTTGTGCTTAACTTACATGATGAGTTTCTTGTCAGTCACTGATTGTTTTTTGTTTGCAACCTCAAGGGGGATTTGCTATGACAGACTGGGCTTACTTAGCTACTTCAGCTAATGCAGCAGTTTTTCTTTCTCTTACAGATTTACAGGTAAGGTTTGGGTCGCTGCTAATAGATCTTTTAAAGTATTAAATAATAGTTTGGTGTACCAATTCATTCAATAAAAGTATAAATGTATGCTAGCCAGTATTATCAAGCCTTTACAGGTAAAGCTTTTCCTATACTTCTTTAAAAGATTTCAATGATAGAAAGTTTAGAAATACCAGAGGAATAGACAACTATTTTCTTTTATGAAAGCAACATTAAGTATCCTAGGGAATACTGAATCATTATTGAGTTTACTGTAGTGCATTCATACTATTTATTCTCTAGTACACTGCTTAAATCTGGATTATCATGTTTGATTGCAATATCATTTATAAAGATTGAAATTAAGTAAAGTCAATATATGCTTTACTTCTAGCAGCTACAGGATTTTCTGCTAGATATATATTTTCACTTAGTAAATTTCATGAGTTTGGAGTAATGGAAACTATCTTTATTTCCATGATCAACAACTGATTAAATTTCTATGTGTGCCTTTGGAATTAGTCAAGTAGTATCATAATCCCATTTACTATGAACTTCCAGGTTATACAATCATCAAGAATGGTGATAGTAGTTTATACAAATTACTAGTGTAGCTACCACTTATCAATCCTTGTCAATCTTTGTACATAAAAAAAATAGTTAAAAGTATACTATTCATTACAAGAACATAAGACTATTATGAAGTTATTATGATTCTACTATCGCCCTTGATTTGAATTTGATAGAGCTCAATAAACATAAGCAAGAATAGCTCTAAGAGTTACTAAAGGACAAAGCCATTTTATATGTAAAGGGAGTTTATGAGGTTAGAACAAACCCTCATTTTGTTCAAGGTCTCCCTCTAGAAACTATCATATATGAACAATACTTATCATATCATTCCTTTATTTGTTTGTAACTAGGCAAAGGTACTTTATAAACATTTCAATAGAGTAAATAGTATTGCTTCTCAATCTTGTAGCTCTTTAAACTATTACTTCTCTCTAAACTTAGGAATGAGACCAAAAGGAAAACCATACCATAATATAATAAAATAGATACATTATTCTAATGTACTCATCGTTGTTTTTGTATGCAGGCGGAGTATGGTAAGTCAAACCTTATGATTGCCCTCGTGATATGTTTCGAAATCATTGATAATAATCCTGACATGAACTATATAGTTCTTATCATTGTTTGTAAATCATTTGGTGACTACGTGGACTCACCTCCACCCTGCACTGCCGTTATAAAAGCATTGGTCCTAACCCTAACTATCATTCTCTTCGCTGTCTTTGAGCCCTTCGGCCACTCTGTGAACTTTCTGGCTACTCTACTGCGTATATTGTCTGGAAAACTCCTCCATGCTGGTTCAGTTCCCTCTTGGACCTCTCGACTGTGCTGAGGGTAGACTGTCGTGTTAAAAGGATTGCTGGTGGTAAAGAGTAGTGATTAATTCACTTAGGGTTTGTCCTTTAGCAGTCTTTACCGGAACTGGTAAATATATAAGCTGTTGCTGGAGATAACACTGCGCGTCCTCCTCCATTGTAACCGAATTTTTATTCTCTGTCGATCTCCTTTTTCCTTGCGACAAGGAGGGTTTTTCTTTTCTTTCTGTCCGAGGTTATTCGACTATTCTTCAAGGGCCGTAACTCCATCATCTTTGAAGGTATTACAGGTTTTTACTTCATTTTATATTTAATATAAAAGATTTAAAATCGTTTCCATTTATATAGGGTTTAATATTATTTAAACCTTTGCTGCAGGTTCGACCTCCCTTCGTGGCGTGGAAGGTGCCAGCTAACAACTGTGGTTTCCCGGTAAGTCCGGTTCCATCCATGGCGGTTCCTTCTTGCAGGTTCTTAGGGCAGTTTACAAGTTTAACTTGAGTTGTATAAACCTGGAGTCGCCCTGGTTCAATTTTTAATGAATCTACTTGTTCTTTTTAAAAGAGTTACTCTTTACCAAGCAAAGATGTTTCACCGCAACAAACTGCAGGTTCTGTTTCTTTTATTAACTCTCTGTATGAGCATTGTAAGTAGGAAGATAATGTACAGGCTGTAATAATATTTTAAATGAAGCACAAAGGCAGCCGCGAGGTGCCACAGAGTTAAACTCTATTTTTGATACTTCTCTTTTATTTTTGTCAGGGTTTTACCTTGAATCTGTAGCGCTGAATTATCTATGCTTCTCTGCTTAAGTTAATATAATATTACTGTCAGTTTTTATTTCTAATACTATATTTACTTCGAGATTTTAAATTGTGTAAATGTTAGGTATATTACAGGCTTGAGACAGTCTTGTATGGTTTATTTGTTCACGGCCATAGTCGATTGTTGATATATTTTACAATTTTTATCTTTATTGCAAACTAAAGTTTCTAGGGTTTTATCCCTAGTTTATATAGTTTAGAAAATAAAATTAATTTATAATTTTATCTGATATTATGTGTAATAATACATAATCTATTTATTTTTGTGAGTGATTTACTTGTTTATTAAGCTCGAATCGAGCAGTCTATTGTGCTGTAACTTCTATTACAAAAATACTAACAAGTTAAATACCTGGGTTACTTAAAAAGACAGTTTTATTAAAAGATAAATAGAGCTTATTTGTTTAAGTTATAAAGATTCTTATGTCCTTGTCTTTAAATTATTTAACAAGCTCTTTATTAAGAGTCTATTTAATATATACAATTTATCATGTTAACTTCAAAGTTTGTAAATTAAATAATTATATTCCCTTAGCAGTTAAAATATTGATGTTTCTATGTTAGATAATATTAAGTAATAATATTACTATTATTATAATCTATATGGTTATTAGAGCAAGGTAATAAACCTTTTCTAAATGAAATTATAAGTTTTCCAAGTTTATTCTATGATTATTTTGTAGTGCACAGTGTTTATTTTATAGTGTACAGAGATTAGCATTAAGCTAATTAATTCATGTACATAATAGCAGATATTAAAAGGCTCTAAAATAAATCTTAATCTATCAGTTAAGTTGTTGTTTACATATAAAAATAGATTAAATAAATTATTTAACACTGCATGTGGTCTTATTGTATATACTATATAACTAATAACATGTATTTATAATACATAACAATTATAGTTATCATTATAGTTAAGATTAGAAACTTGGAAATAAAGGAAAAAGAATAAATAAGGAACTAAACATAATACCACGGTTCTAGTTAACTTGCTTGAATTTGAAATTACTTAACATTTGCTTACTCCCTTCAGTGTTCTGTAAAAACAAGTATTAACATGCTTATAATCGGGAATACAGAGTAATAATAGTTCTGTATCTTGTTCTTGTTTTGAGTTAATTTCTGAAGTAAAGAATATCATTTGAAAACAAGAAAAGAAACTCTATAGTAAACAATATAAACTCGAGACTAACTTTTGCCTTCTATACTGTTCAGTAACTGATATTTAAAACACAAGATACAGTAACTGATAAAATAGTAAAACATTAGTGGTTATTGGAAATGACTAAATAGGGAACTCGGTTTAGAAGAGTGTTGCTTCATGATACTGAGCTACTGTGCTGGAGTACGGTTTGGTGATACCAAATGTGGAAAAACATAGTAACTACTAACAGATTTACTTACTGAGGTTCTGAGATACTAACTTTACTGAAATCTAACTATCTACTCAAACATATAAATAAACATAACATACATCCATTCATATTCAGTAAACATAAGAAACAAATTACAGAACCTATTTTAAGCTGTGGACAACAACAGCAATGGGAGGCCGTTCCTCCCTACCAACTCCTGGAGAGCGCTCAAACAACGACTTCTCAGGACCCCCGAGCTTGCTCTGGTCTCCTTGGCTGGAACTAGGTGCAGCAAATCAGATACCAGTCTTCAACTCAGTATTAACTCAGAACTATCAGTCAGTTCTCTTATCCCAAATAGCTGTAATAAAGATCAAGTTACTGCAGCAATCCACTCAAAACACTTCCTTACTGTTTTTCCCTCTTTCCTCAATGAAATTCCTGAATAACATTCACCTGAATCAATTCTCTCTCGAATAAAATCCGAGCAGCCTCAGCTCTCTTCATTGAGTATCTTTAAAGATTGCCTAGATCTTAGTTGGGTTAACTGTCATTTAATGAGCCACCTGCTCACATTCCACTTTCTTGGGGAATCATGACCCCAAATATAGGGAAGTTGCCACCTACAACTTAGGAAGTGTTTGAGGATGCTGCCACTTGTCTTTTTCCTTTCCACCTAGTTCCATCCACCAGTTTGACCAGTAACCTCTTTTTAACAGCTCTCCCATGCTGTTGTCTCCACAATTTATTTATTATTAATAAAATATTCTGAATTACACTCCATAACTGTTGACTCTGCTGAGTCATCAATCCCTACTTAGGATTAAGTTTAACATAATGTCTCAGAAATATAATAAAACAAATTACATAATTTTACAAAATTGGGGTATGTGACATACACACCCCCTTAAAATGTAACATCGTCCTCGATGTTACTTATTCTTCTTCCTCAGGAACTTCCTGGAACAGATTCGGGTATGCTTCCCACATCTTACTTTCCAGTTCCCAAGTAGCTTCTTCAGGACTAAGGTGTTTCCATTGCACCTTCAGCTGTCCAATTGTGCGGTTCCATAGAGTAATCTCCCTCCTCCCGAGGATACAATCCGGTTCCACCAGAACTTCCCCTTCTGGTTCTACCTGTACAACGTTCCAATCAATTACATGAGTAGCATCATGAACATAATTTTTCAGAACAGAAATATGAAAAAGATTGTGCACTTTTAAATTAGGTGGTAACGCTAACTGATATGCAACTTGACCAACTCTAGATAAAATTTCAAACGGACCACAGTAACGTGGCGCTAATTTTGCACAACTCCCTAATATTAGGGAGCTCTTCTTTGGTCTTACCTTTATGAACACATGCTCACCCACCTGGAACTCTTTAGGAGTTCTTTTCAAATCTGCTTGGCTCTTTTGCCGATCCTGGGCAACCTTCAAGTTCTCCTGCACTTGTTTTACAATCTGTTCCATTTCTTTTAATAATTCGGGCCCCAACACTAATCTATCTACTGGATTATTCCAGGAGATAGGAGTGTTACATTTACGCCCGTACAGAATTTCAACAGGACTGAACTTAGCTGATGATTGGTAATTGTTATTGTATGCAAATTCTGCTAAATGCAAGTAATCCTCCCACTTACCTAGCTGATCCTTAACATACATTCTTAATAGATCTTCCAACACCTGATTAACTCTTTCAGTTTGTCCGTCCGTCTGAGGATGGAAAGACGTGCTGAAATTCAACGTGGTGTTTAATCCTTTAAACAAGGATTTCCAGAAATTCCCTGTGAATTTAGGATCCCTGTCTAAAATAATAACTCTCGGTACACCATGTAGTCGAAAAATCTGTTTTAAGAAAATGTCTGCTATATTTGCTGCCTTGTAAGTGGTTTTAACAGGAATAAAATGTGTTGCTTTACTTAATTTATCCACTACTACCATAATTGAATCATTCTGATTTTGATTTCTAGGTAATCCAGTAATGAAATTTAAGCTGATTATTTCCCACTTCCAGCTAGGAATAGGCAAAGTTTGCAATAACCCAGCTGGATGTTGATGTTCTGTCTTTACTTGTTGATAGTACAAACATCTAGCTATATACTCAGCTACTTCAGATTTCATGTTAGGCCAGAAATAATCTTTTCTCAACATGGTGACAGTCTTCTGGTAGCTTGGATGCCCTGAATAAGGGGTTTTATGCACTTCATCCAGAATCAGCAATTTAACTTTAGACACATTTGGTACATACAATTTGTCTTTAAACAATAAAAATCCATCATCATTTAGACTATAACCCTTAATTAAACTTTCTATGGGTTCTTCCTTAGCTGTAGCTTGTAACTTTTTATAAATTTCATCCAATTTTATACTTTCAGTTAGCTGTTCATTTAGATCAGAATTATAAGTACTGATTGCTGTTGTAAAATTCAGTTTTGCATTTCTGCTCAAAGCATCAGCTACTTTATTTTCTTTTCCTTTTATGTGTTGAATTTCGAAATCGTATTCACTTAGGAAGGCTAGCCATCTGGCTTGCCTTGCATTTAAGTTAGGCTGATCTAAAAGGTATTTTAGACCCTTATTATTAGTCATTAAAGTAAACTTTCTGCCTATTAAGTGGTGTCGCCACATTCTTAAGGCATGAATGATAGCAGCCAACCCTAAATCATAAGTGGCATAGTTCTTTTCATGGATCTTTAGCTTCCTGGACTCATAGGCAATGACATGTCCATCCTGAATCAGCACTCTACCTAGACCATCATTACAAGCATCGGTACAAACCACGAAATCCTTATTGGGATCCGCTATTCTTAAAATAGGCGCAGTTGTTAATAAAGTTTTTAGTTTCTTAAAGCTTTCTTCACATTTTTCGTTCCAATCAAATTTCTTGCCTTTCTTTTGCAAGGAAGTGATTGGGTTGGCTATTTTTGAAAAGCCTTCGATAAATCTCCGGTAATAACCGGTGATTCCCATGAAATACCTAACATCTGTTACGTCTTTTGGTACTGGCCATTCTTCAATTGCCCTGATCTTTTTAGGATCAACTGAAATCCCTTCCTTAGTCACCACATGACCTAAGTACTGGATTTCATCTTTGAAGAAATCACACTTACTGAACTTCACGAAGAGCTGTTGCACTCGCAGTTCTTGTAAAACTATCCGTAAATGTTCCTCATGTTCCTCTTCATTTTTAGAATAGATTAAGATGTCATCGATGAATACGACAACAAACTTGTCTAAATATTTATGCATTATGTTATTCATTAGACACATAAAGACGGCTGGGGCATTAGTAAGCCTGAATGGAATTACGACAAATTCGTAATGTCCATACCTAGTTCTGAAAGTTGTCTTGAATATGTCCTCTTCTTTAATTCTCACTTGATGATAGCCTGATCTCAGGTCTATCTTAGAGAACACTGTAGCTCCACGCAGCTGATCAAATAGATCGTCTATGCGGGGCAACGGATATCTATTTTTAATTGTCATTTTATTGATCTGACGGTAATCTATGCAGAGTCGCATAGTTCCGTATTTATTTTTAACAAATATTACTGGTGCTCCCCAAGGGGAAACACTAGGACGAATATATTTCTTATCGATTAATTCCTTTAACTGTGATTTTAATTCGTTAAGTTCCAGAATATTCATACGGTACAGAGCCTTCGAGTTGGGTACAACACCTGGTAGCAGCTCTATTGTGAAATCCAGTTCCCTCCTAGGAGGTAATCCTGGAATTTCCTCCGGAAAAACATCAATAAATTCATTTAACACAGGAATATTCTCTATTTTTATTTTATCTTTTTCAACATTATTTTCCTCATCTGTAAAGATTACAGCATAGGCCTTGCATCCTTTCCTGACTGCTCTTTTGAGCTGTAAGGCAGAGATCTGCCTAACCACAGTCTTCCTAGGAATTCCTTTAACTATTACAGGCTGTTCATTATTATTTACACAGGTAAACATTTTATCAAAACAGTTTAACACTACCCTGTGTTGTTCTAACCAGTCCATACCTATAAGTATGTCATACGAGCCAAGTGGTAGCACATTTAATTTAACAACAGTTTTAAAACCATTCATATCTAAAACACAATCCTTAACATAAAAATTTACCTTCCTTTTTGCCCCTGTGGCTAGTTGAACTAGCCAAGAGTTATCAAACTTTTCAACATTCAGATGACACTTTTCTACTATCTGTGGTGAAATATAACTTAGGCTAGCACCTGGATCTATCAAAATAGTTACAGAAGTTTTGTTAGCCATACCTTCTACTTTTACCATGGAAGTTTGGTACTCAGCTTGGCGATTCTCCAACGCTGCATTGATTCGGGGCATGGGCCTTGCAAAGTCTCCTACAGTCATTTCATCTTGTATTGTATGAATATTGCTATTTGGCTTCTTCCGATTTGGGCAAACTGAAGCATAGTGTGGGCCATTGCATTCCCAACACTTAACAGGTTCCTTCCTTTCAAAGTTCTTAGTAAAATTTCCATGATTGTTAGAAACCTCCTTGCTGCCCTTGAAGTTATTTGAGTTATTTGAAGCACCATTTTTGTTTCCCTGAAAGTTCTTACCATTAGAATGGTTTCTGTTCTTGTTGTTCCTGAAATTTTTCTGGGGTACATACTCCTTTTTCTTGAATTCAGACTGATTACCATTCTTTTTAGCCTTCCAATTGGCTATTCCTTCCTTCTTTTTGTTCTGTTCAAAACAGAAATTAGCTTTTTGCATGGCTTCTTCCAAAGTTTTGGGATTATCATATTCGATTCTGTCTTTTATATGGTATGGCAGGCAGCTAAGAAACCGCTGTACCTTCGATTTCTCATCAACTAAATACGGCACATACCTTAACAGACTTAAGAACTTGTTGTTCAAGTCTTTCATAGTCATGGACCCAAGCTTTAACTCATAAAACTCCTTGGCCCTTTCTTCATAGTATTGTTCAGACAGGAACTTCTTCTTGAAGTACCTTTTGAAAGTACTCCAATTGACCTCTTTTTCTTTAATCCCTTTAACCCTCTTCAAATCTTGCCACCATATATCTGCCTTCCCTGAAAGGTTATATATGGCCATTCTCGCCTTCAGCTGGTTTGAATAGTTATAAATCTGAAAGTATTTTCTCATCCCGGATAACCAGGATTCTGCCTCTTCTCTTTTTTCTGTTTCTCCATTAAAAGTTGTGGGTTTTATTTTCTTGAACTCCCCAGAAATCTCTTCGTAAGGTCTGTACTTTTTCTTTCTCTTATAGACCTCTGCTTCGCTACTATCACTAGTAGAATAATAGCTTTGTTGTTCCTTAAAGCTTTCAGATGAGGAACTGCTATCAGATTTAGCTAGTTTCATCTTTTTGGACCCTTTTTGATGATTAGCTTCTTCAGATTCAGACCTTCTATTTTTCCCTTCCATCTGAAATTTCTCTATCAGAATTTGATTCAACTCCTCTTGAGTCTTCAAAATTCATTCATTATCCTTCTTGACTATTTCTAATTTAGTCTTTAAACCTTCTATGGTCTGCATCAATTCTGAGGAGTGAGCAATTATCTCCTCCATCACAGGTTCTCTGGACATCTGTCTGGTCTCAGTGTTTGGAGAGTTCTCTTCAACATAATTTCTTAAGTTCTCCATACTTGCCTGTTAGATTCAGAAAAAATAATTTTCTGCTTTTCACATAAAACAAAATACAGGTTAGTATATTAATTTTTTTACTGTTCTGCGGAAAATAATTGGGCCACATTAAGGCCTAGTGTTTGAACCATGCTCTGATACCACATGTCAAACCCCAAAAATTTCGAAAATTTTAAAACTTTTAAAATAACATAAAATCACATTAAATGCAGTTGTTAACTGAATGATTTGTTTATGCTAAAAGAATTTTAACTGAAAGATCTTTTCTTGTGCTTAACTTACATGATGAGTTTCTTGTCAGTCACTGATTGTTTTCTGTTTGCAACCTCAAGGGGGATTTGCTATGACAGACTGGGCTTACTTAGCTACTTCAGCTAATGCAGCAGTTTTTCTTTCTCTTACAGATTTACAGGTAAGGTTCGGGTCGCTGCTAACAGATCTTTTAAAGTATTAAATAATAGTTTGCTGTACCAATTCATTTAGTAAAAGTATAAATGTATGCTAGCCAGTATTATCAAGCCTTTACAGGTAAAGCTTTTCCTATACTTCTTTAAAAGATTTCAATGATAGAAAGTTTAGAAATATCAGAGGAATAGACAGCTATTTTCTTTTATGAAAGCAACATTAAGTATCCTAGGGAATACTGAATCATTATTGAGTTTATTGTAGTGCATTCATACTATTTATTCTCTAGTACAATGCTTAAATCTGGATTATCATGTTTGATTGCAATATCATTTATAAAGATTGAAATTAAGTAAAGTCAATATATGCTTTACTTCTAGCAGCTACAGGATTTTCTGCTAGATATATATTTTCACTTAGTAAATTTCATGAGTTTGGAGTAATGGAAACTATCTTTATTTCCATGATCAGCAACTGATTAAATTTCTATGTGTGCCTTTGGAATTAGTCAAGTAGTATCATAATCCCATTTACTATGAACTTCCAGGTTATACAATCATCAAGAATGGTGATAGTAGTTTATACAAATTACTAGTCTAGCTACCACTTATCAATCCTTGTCAATCTTTGTACATAAAAAAAATAGTTAAAAGTATACTATTCATTACAAGAACATAAGACTATTATGAAGTTCTTATGATTCTACTATCGCCCTTGATTTGAATTTGATAGAGCTCAATAAACATAAGCAAGAATAGCTCTAAGAGTTACTGAAGGACAAAGCCATTTTATATGTAAAGGGAGTTTATGAGGTTAGAACAAACCCTCATTTTGTTAAAGGTCTCCCTCTAAAAACTATCATATATGAACAATACTTATCATATCATTCCTTTATTTGTTTGTAACTAGGAAAAGGTACTTTATAAAGATTTCAATAGAGTAAATAGTATTGCTTCTCAATCTTGTAGCTCTTTAAACTATTACTTCTCTCTAAACTTAGGAATGAGACCAAAAGGAAAACCATACCATAATATAATAAACTAGATACATTATTCTAATGTACTCATCGTTGTTTTTGTATGCAGGCGGACTATGGTAAGTCAAACCTTATGATTTCCCTCGTGATATGTTTCGAAATCATTGATAATAATCCCGACATGAACTATATAGTTCTTATCATTGTTTGTAAATCATTTGGTGACTACGTGGACTCACCTCCACCCTGCATTGCCGTTATAAAAGCGTTGGTCCTAACCCTAACTATCATTCTCTTCGCTGCCTTCGAGCCCTTCGGCCACTCTGCGAAATTTCTGGCTGCTCCACCGTGTATATTGTCTGGAAAACTCCTCCATGCTGGTTCAGTTCCCTCTTGGACCTCTCGACTGTGCTGAGGGTAGACTGCCATGTTAAAAGGATTGGTGGTGGTAAAGAGTAGTGATTAATTCACTTAGGGTTTGTCCTTTAGCAGTATTTACCGGAACTGGTAAATATATAAGCTGTTGCTGGAGATAACACTGCACGTCCTCCTCCATTGTAACCGAATTTTTATTCTCTGTCGATCTCCTTTTTCCTTGCGACAAGGACGGTTTTTCTTTTCTTTCTGTCCGAGGTTATTCGGTTGTTCTTCAAGGGCCGTAACTCCATCATCTTTGAAGGTATTACAGGTTTTTACTTCATTTTATATTTAATATAAAATATTTAAAATCGTTTCCATTTATATAGGGTTTAATATTATTTAAACCTTTGCTGCAGGTTCGACCTCCCTTCGTGGCGTGGAAGGTGCCAGCTAACAACTGTGGTTTCCTGGTAAGCCCGGTTCCATCCATGGCGGTTCCTTCTTGCAGGTTCTTAGGGCAGTTTACAAGTTTAACTTGAGTTGTATAAACCTGGAGTCGCCCTGGTTCAATTTTTAATGAATCTACTTGTTCTTTTTAAAAGAGTTACTCTTTACCAAGCAAAGATGTTTCACCGCAACAAACTACGGGTTCTGTTTCTTTTATTAACTCTCTGTATGAGCATTGTAAGTAGGAAGATAATGTACAGGCTATAATAATATTTTAAATGATGAACAAAGGCAGCCGCGAGGTCCCACAGAGTTAAACTCTGTTTTCGATACTTCTCTTTTATGTTTGTCAGGGTTTTACCCTGAATCTGTAGCGCTGAACTATCTATGCTTCTCTTCTTAAGTTAATATAATATTACTGTCAGTTTTTATTTCTAATACTGTATTTACTTTGAGATTTTAAACTGTGTAAATGTTAGGTATATTACAGGCTTGAGACAGTCTTGTATGGTTTATTTGTTCACGGCCATAGTCGATTGTTGATATATTTTACAATTTTTATCTTTATTGCAAACTAAAGTTTCTAGGGTTTTATCCTTTTATCTGATATTATGTGTAATAATACATAATCTATTTATTTTTGTGAGTGATTTACTTGTTTATTAAGCTCAAATCGAGCAGTCTATTGTGCTGTAACTTATATTACAAAAATACTAACAGGTTAAATACCTGGGTTACTTAAAAAGACAGTTTTATTAAAAGATAAATAGAGCTTATTTGTTTAAGTTATAAAGATTCTTATGTCCTTGTCTTTAAATGATTTAACAAGCTCTTTATTAAGAGTCTATTTAATAAATACAATTTATCATGTTAACTTCAATGTTTGTAAATTAAATAATTATATTCCCTTAGGAGTTAAAATATTGATGTTTCTATGTTAGATAATATTAAGTAATAATATTACTATTATTATAATCTATATGGTTATTAGAGCAAGGTAATAAACCTTTTCTAAATGAAATTATAAGTTTTCCAAGTTTATTCTATGATTATTTTGTAGTGCACAGTGTTTATTTTATAGTGTACAGAGATTAGCATTAAGCTAATTAATTCCTGTACATAATAGCAGATATTAAAAGGCTCTAAAATAAATCTTAATCTATCAGTTAAGTTGTTGTTTACATATAAAAATAGATTAAATAAATTATTTAACACTGCATGTGGTCTTATTGTATATACTATATAACTAATAACATGTATTTATAATACATAACAGTTATAGTTATCATTATAGTTAAGATTAGAAACTTGGAAATAAAGGAAAAAGAATAAATAAGGAACTAAACATAATACCACGGTTCTAGTTAACTCGCTTGAATTTGAAATTACTTAACATTTGCTTACTCCCTTCAGTGTTCTGTAAAAACAAGTATTAACATGCTTATAATCGGGAATACAGAGTAATAATAGTTCTGTATCTTGTTCTTGTTTTGAGTTAATTTCTGAAGTAAAGAAAATCATTTGAAAACAAGAAAAGAAACTCTATAGTAAACAATATAAACTCGAGACTAACTTCTGCCTTCTATACTGTTCAGTAACTGATATTTAAAACACAAGATACAGTAACTGATAAAATAGTAAAACATTAGTGGTTATTGGAAATGACTAAATAGGGAACTCGGTTCAGAAGAGTGTTGCTTCATGATACTGAGCTACTGTGCTGGAGTACGGTTTGGTGATACCAAATGTGGAAAAACACAGTAACTACTAACAGATTTACTTACTGAGGTTCTGAGATACTAACTTTATTGAAATATAACTATCTACTCAAACATATAAATAAACATAACATACATCCATTCATATTCAGTAAACATAAGAAACAAATTGCAGAACCTGTTTTAAGCTGTGGACAACAACAGCAATGGGAGGCCGTTCCTCCCTACCAACTCCTGGAGAGCGCTCAGACAACGACTTCTTAGGACCCTCGAGCTTGCTCTGGTCTCCCTGGCTGGAACTAGGTGCAGCAAATCAGATACCAGTCTTCAACTCAGTATTAACTCAAAACTATCAGTCAGTTCTCTTAGCCCAAATAGCTGTAATAAAGATCAAGTTACTGCAGCAATCCACTCAAAACACTTCCTTACTGTTTTTCCCTCTTTCCTCAATGAAATTCCTGAATAACATTCACCTGAATGAATTCTCTCTCGAATAAAATCTAAGCAGCCTCAGCTCTCTTCATTGAGTATTTTTAAAGATTGCCTAGGTCTTAGTTGGGTTAACTGTCATTTAATGAGCCACCTGCTCACATTCCACTTTCTTGGGGAATCATGACCCCAAATATAGGGAAGTTGCCACTTGCAACTTAGGAAGTGTTTGAGGATGCTGCCACTTGTCCTTTTGCCTTTCCACCTAGTTCTATCCACCAGTTTGACCAGTAACCTCTTTTAACAGCTCTCCCATGCTGTTGTCTCCATAATTTATTTATTAATAATAAAATA
>LPNX010076801.1:394157-452742 GCA_001517045.1 Pseudotsuga menziesii
CTAATGTTCTTCAAATTCCTGCATATTGTTTCCAACGCATATTGTCCATAACCTATTTTCCATAATATGTGTTTTGTTTCCATAATATATTGTCCATAATATGCGTTGGAAACAAATATATTGTTTTCAAATTCCTGCAAATGGCTACGTATTAGGAACATTGAGGAAAAATGGTTAGTTTTCAAAGAAGAGCCTCATAATGTTAGGATTTCATTGGAATTTGACGGTGTCAATCCATTTTGGGAGATTAGGTCTATTTACTCGGTATGACCAATATTTGTTATCAACAATAACATTCCTCCTTGGATCTTAATAAAGAGGACTCACATAATATGGAAATGGTTGTTCCAAGAATTTGTTTACAATAATTTTTTGTATGTAACGTTTCATTTCTCCTGCTTGTCGCATAATATATTTTATTTATTTATTTTCTTACATATAAATATGGTAGTAATTATGTGTATTTTCAAAGAATTAGGTAAGTATCAAATTAAAGATATGAATGTATATATCAAGCCTCTTATGTGGACTCCTGGACTGTTTTATTTTTCCACTTTCATAAGAATAGAGGTTAGAAGTATGTATGGGTGATGGTGATGGCAGAGTGAATGGTTTTTGCTGCAACCCTTAGGGGATGTGGTAGAATGAAATAGTATTCATTGTTCCAATGGTCTATCCCCCTGTCGCACCTCAAATTTCATCGGGTCACATGCCAGTTGGATCCAGTCTTGAAATCGCAACGGATATGTAAGTTAGGGTTAGTGTGGGATCTTCGGATAACCCATCAGACCCATCTGCAGGAACCTTACCGTTAGCTCTAGCATTGAGATTGTTGGATCTGGCACTCAGAGGTAACTCATTTTCACTCTTCCCTACTGATACTATCTCAGATTCAGGGTTTCCCACGGTGGAAGCCATTATTGTGCACAATGAAGTTTTATATGCTTCAGATCTAAACCCTACGACCCCGTTAGAATAGGATTGTGATAATGAAATTGATCTACAGGAGGTGGAGTGGCTTGGAACCCTACCATTGCACTGAAAGAAAATTTTCTTCAAGCCTCCATCTAGGGAGGATGATTTCATCCTTGAAGGGTTTATTGTGTCTTTTCTGCAACCTGGTTATTTCAATGGAACCCCACCTGTGTCGGGGTCATACCACAGCAACAGAGATTCCAGGGAAGGCTCTCTAGACAATGGGCTTGGAAGTGAGAAAAACCCTAATTGAAAGCGAAAAAATAAATGCCTTTCCCCAAATAGCGGACCACCGAATCTCATTTGCGGTGTAAATATCTTAATTGAAGAGGCAGGGGATATGGAAGATATGACACTAGTTGAGAAAATTAGAGGGCATAACCCTAATGAACATGAAATGGAAACCTGGGTTAGAAAAAATTGGATTGGATCGCTCCTTTATGAACCAAAAACCAGTGCACTTTCCAAAGGGTGGTTCGGGTTCAAGTTTAATTGCAAAGGGGATGCAGAAAAAATTATGAACCAAAATTGGAACTATGGGTCAGTTCCTATAATTCTCAAGAAGTGGAATCCTAAGTTTGACATGGACAGTGAAAGGTTGGACTTCCATGGGACTTTTGGAATCCAGCATCAGTGTGGGATCTTGGAAATTCCTTGGGGGTTTTCTTGGAAGCAAACCTTTCTTTTATGAAGACCGAGAAATGAATGGTGGCAATAATTCTTATCTTAATGAACATTTGAACTGATCTTAGGGAGTACCTAAAATTGATATGGGGTTCCACAACTAGGAAACAAATTTTGGACTATGAAGGGCTCCCATTCAGATGCCATCGCTGCCATGAGACGGGACATATTGCAAGAAAATGTCATTCGGGGCTACCTCAACCTTCCACTTGGAAGAGGTGGATATCCCAGGAGGAAGCGGCTCAGGAAACACAAAATATTGCAGCAGGTCAGGAATAAGAATACCACTTAAAGGAAGCCACTGAGATGGAACAACTTTTAAACACCACAACAGAACAAGCTACCATCAATGCAAATCTCAGACCAGATCCTCTTATCTAGCAATCTTAGTGGCCTCTTTCAGGTATGTTTTTAGTCACTTCATTAAATGAGCATTTGAGTGACTTACATATGAATGATTTAAATCCACCTATGTCAGTCATTTCCTCAATTATCTACTCTATCCCCCCACAAGCGGTCCCATATCCATCTCCTCCTTCACCGCCACAATTGTTGGCATCACCTACCTCTGTATCCTTATCTCTGATTCATCCTGCCTCTCCAGATTCACTCTCCACCTCTTCTATGATCTACTTCCATCTCAGAACAAGGGACATCCCTTATCTGACTGTTCCCTCATCTTCTTTCCTTGTCTTAGGGGAAAACCCTATGCTTTCAACAAAGGGAAAGGGACGAGGAATACCTTCACATTTCTCTTTTGCTCAACAGAAATCACTTTGTGATCAAGAGAACGACAAGCAAAAAAAACTTTTTGGGGAACTTAGAGTAGTGCATGCACCTGAAGGGGTTCCTAAATGAAAATTCTTTCCCTCAACTATAGGGTTCTGGAAAGTGCCTGAAAAAAATTGCCCTAAAGAGGATGCTCTCGATGCAAAAACCAGATGTAATCCTCCTCCATGAAATGTTAGGAATGGAACTTGAAGTTACAAAACTGCTATCTTCAATTACAAACTCTTTTACCTTTCTAGACCAGAGTGCTAGAGGTATTTCAGGTGGGATGAAAATAGGTTGGAACTAGTCCGCGTTGCTCTGTTCAAACTCATGGGGAGCCCCTTTTGGCATGAGGATCTAGGTATTTTGTGCAGAATCAAATTTATCATTGAATATTTTGAACATCTATGGCCCTTATAACAACAGAGTGGCTTTCTAGGAAACTTTGCAAACTTATCCTCTGTTAAGAAGTGAAAACGTGGTGATAGGAGGAGATCTGAACTTCACCTTAGGTGCCCATAAAATCTGGGGACCCAGAGCAAGGGTAGATCCTTTGGCCAACTTTTTCAGCAATCTCCTCCAAAACATCAATATGGTGAACCTTGATCCTCAGAAGCTGAAGCCAACCTGAACAAATAGAAGATTCAGGGAGGAGAGAATTGCAAAAAGACTTGATAGATTCGTCATGGATGAAAGTCTTTTGGGAAGGGATTTGATGTTCAAATAATGGGTGGATTCAGGAGCTAACTCATATCACATGCCTTATTTATTTGGAAATCTTAAGAAACCCTAAGAAACCTTTAAATTTTGTGTTTCTTGGCTAAAAAATGAGGAAATTCTTAGGCTTATCCAGTCAAACTGGATTCTGTTTGTGGTAGACAAAGGAATTCATTCCGTCACTCACTTTGCAAAAAATATGTCCCACATCAAAATCCTATTGAAGGAATGGGCTAGGAATAAAAATATTGTGGATGATCAGGCCATTTCTCAGATTGAGGCACAACTGACAGAGATTCATAATTCTGAAGGAGGGGGGTTTCTCACTCAAAGAGACAAGGAACGACTAATCTACCTTGAATCCAACATAAATAAGATCTTGAAAGAGCAGGAAGAAGTACGGAGACTCAAAAATAGAGAGAGCCATATGGATGGAAAGTGGGGATGATAACACAATTTTTTTTTCAAGCTTATGTGAAGGGAAGAAAACAACATAGTACGATTTGGGAGTTAAGAAATGATAATAATGAATGGGTCTCCACTTTTGAGGAGATGGATGAGATAGACAAATTTTTTTTTTAAAACCTATTCAATGCAGATCAATAGGAAACAATTGCAGAAGTCATCTAGATCTCTTAATTCTTCCTTGAGATAATTTCTGAATAAGACAACTTGGATCTGATGGAGGAAGTGTCGGAGGATGAACTAAAGGAAACTCTGCATAGTTTTCAGAAGGACAAAAGTCTGGGTCTGGATGGCTGGATCATAGAATTATTTTTGGAATCTTATGATACTATTGGGAACGACCTCCTCCATATGGTTGAAGAATATTGAGCTAATGGACATGTTCCTCCCCCCCTGAACTCAACTTTCTTTGCTCTTATTCCAAAAAAAGATAACCCAGAAAGTCTAGAGTATTTCAGGCCTATTCCACTTTGCAACATCACTTACAAAGTGATTGCAAAAGTGATTTCTCAAAGACTAAATAAGGTCCTCTCAAAAATCATCTCGCATGGACAATTTGGTTTCCTAGAGAACAGAAAAATACATGGAGTAATTGCAGTAGCCCAAGAAGGAATGCATAGCATAAAACTCAAGAAAACAAAAGGGGTAATCCTAAAGATTGACCTCTCAATGGATTTGACAGGGTAAGATGGATATACCTGAGACTACTCCTCACCCATATGGGATTTAATTACCCTTTCATAAAATGGATTTTTCCTGTATCTCCACTTCATCTTTTGTAGTCCTCATAAATGGATCAGCCTCCCCCTTTTTCTCTTAGAAAGGGGTCTTCGACAGGGATTCCCACTCTCTCCTCTTCTATTTCTTTTGATGGCATAAGGCCTGAGCAGAGCCATTTTGGACGCAAAAAGGAGAGGTTTATTTGAAGGAATCAAGATAGATATGAATTTAAACATCACCCATCTCTTATTTGTAGATGACATTCTCATATTTTGTAATGCCACTCACTTAGAGATGATGAAAATATCTCAGATATTCTACACCCTTTTTGCAAAGCCACAGGGATGAAAATAAATGAACATAAATATTCTATTGCCACTTTTAATTTGGAAGATGACATCATCAGGAGTGTTTTGGACCTCTTTCCATTCGATGCAACATCACTGGATGAAGGTCTTAAATATTTAGGCTTCAGGCTAAAACCTAATTTCTACAAGAAAGAAGACTGGAACTGGCTACTGGAAAAATTGGATCGCAGGGTCAATATTTAGCGCAATAGATGGATTTCGAGAGCGAGCAGGCTGATCCTAGTCAAATATTTCCTTGAATCCATCCTCGTATACTAGATAGCATTAGCTTGGATTCCAAAATCCATCCTAGAAATATCTTGGAAAATATGCTCAACATTTCTGTGGATGGGGAATAAGGAACAAAAATTTATTCCTTGGGTTTAATGGGACCAAATTGCTAGACCCAAATCCATGGGAGGATGGGGTCTCAAGAACACCACTCTTTTTTCCAAAGAATTAGCTTCTAAAGAAGGTTGGAGGCTCATTTCAACAAACAACTTGTGGACTGAGGTTGTTATTCATAAGTGCATAGCTCTGATACCCTTGTGGGATTGGATTTGAAACTCTGCCTTCACTACTCCTCCCTCTGGATCAATTATTTGGAAGGAAATTTGCAGTGCTTTTCCTCTTATTCATAATGGGTTATCATGGAAAGTAGGGAATGAAACGAGAGTTTGAATTGGTGGATATCCCTGGCTAGGAAGCTAGCATAACCACATGCTTCCTCAATAGCTTATTCAGTTGCTCCATCAAAAAGGTTTATTTCATTTAAAGAAGATTGTTGACCCTACCTCCACAAAATTTTGGCATCAGGGGTGGTTGGGGAGCAGAGATATTGATATTCCATACTTTTGGAACCTAGAATGGAACATATACTTTTTTTCTCTTCGAGCATCCGATATTAGATTAGGCTCACAGATTCGCAGGATGAGATTATATGGAAACATGCTGCTCATGGAAGTTATAGGCTGAAGACTAGTTATCATCAAATCTGTACCACCTCTTTTAAAACTGAACCACCTTGGTGGCAACCAAGGATCTAGAAAATCAAATTTCCTTTCAAGGCCAAAGTCTTTATGTGGTGAGCCCTTGCTAGGAGAATCCCAACTTGGGACATAATGCAGAAAAGATCCCTAGATGGTGCACTCTGTGCAAAAATAATGAATAAAATTCCAAACATCTCTTCCTCAATTTCTCTTTCTCGTCTCAGGCTGGGTCACATTCTCAAACCATGCTAAATATCAGATTTAATTGGAGTGGACAATCTCTTGAAGATGCATGGAATCTTGGTCCTCCTCTCCACATTGTTCACACATTAAAGCACTTCCCCTCCTTCATATATGGGGAATATGGCTAGCTCAAAATGCTTCCATCTTTCAGGAAAAATCCTCCTCTCATGAGGCCATTGCTAAACATGGTATTGACATTCTATCCTTCTTTCCTCAAACCAAGGATGCGTCGATAATTCAGATCATCACTGAAGAACAAATTGACCAGTCTATCCCATGGGCATTTTTTATGGGGCCTCTCAAGAACGCATATGTGGGGGTGTAGCAACGCTTTCTCTAAACCAAAATCATCACTACCAGATTCAAATGGGCCTAGGGGCTGAAACAAACAATTTTGCTGAGCTCATGTCTCTAAAAATCACTCTCTGCTTTTCCTTGGAGAAAAATTGTAAAAGAATTCAGATCTTCAGGGATTCTCTAATTTTTATTAATTGGGTGAACAAAGTCCAAAAGTGCAGAAACATTTCCCTTTTTCACTCTTTGAATAAGTTCTCAGAATCATGACAAATTTTGACTTCATCACCTGCTGACATGTGTATAAGGAGATAAATCTTGATGCTGACAAACTTTCCAAATTTTTTTTATTGATGGAGTATGGCACCTGGAAATTCATGGAATCCAAGGATGTGGAAGTGTTTGAGTTCTACCACATACCTTTCATTTATTTGAAACAATCATCCAACACTACTTGAATAAGCATAACAATTTTTTGTTTGCAGTTGTAGTTTTTTGTCAAAATTTTGAGTTTCTTCTACAGTGTACTTTTTGAGTTTTATCTGAAGATCCACAAACATATTCATAGGAGCTATCAGGACTACAGTTTTTTTGCTAAATTTCAGAGGACAAATTCTTACCTTTAGACTTTTTGTCTCTACAGAGATGTTTATATTTTTGAACAATTGTAAAGGTTGTTCACATCCATACCTTGAAAATAGTTTTCGGGCATACACAATATGTAATTGGACACCTTTTTGATAAATAAAATACAAGTTTTTTTTCTTCAGAAAAAAAAATATCAAGCCTCTTATCAAAGGGATAGTTCAGTTATGGGTTGGCATCACTATGTATGGCGTCTACAGGACAATAGGGAAAAAAGGAATTTCAGTTTTGTGGAATACTTGTATGGACAATTCATGATGCCCTAATGCCAACACATTTTTGTGAGTGACTAGAATAAAAGGATGAAGAATGAAACCCCAACTATAGAAGGTGGAATATAATAGAAATTGTCAAGGTACACAAATTGATTATGTATCATATATGTATTATTATTTAAAATAATTATTTTTATTGCAATATGTTTGTGGTATTTGATAGTTATTGTTGTAATTTCTTTATGTTTCATTGAGGTCATCAATGCATTAATAAGATTCCACGAGGATTGAAAATTTATCCCATATAATATAGTAGGTTTCCCTTCTATGAAGATTGAAAAATAATTCATTTGTTTAATACAATGCATATGGAGAGGAATGTAACAAATTTTTTATCTTGAATCTTAGATGGTAGGCATGACAAAGAAAATATTGCCAAAGTTTGTAGTTACATTCAGGAATCCAATCATGCAATGCAAAGTGGGATTCATTCAAATAGAGTTGGAGACTGAAATAGCCTTCCATGGTTACTAACGGAGCAACAAAGCAATTCTATAAAAGAGGTCATTCAAAAAATTAAGTTTCCCATAATATTTTATCCAAACATAAATAATATCGTAACAAAGAAAAGTGAATTTAGGGGGGTAAAAACTCATGATTGGAATACCTTCGCTAACGCAATTATTTGGGTATATAAATTTCTATATTTCTATACATTATTTTTTGAATTTTTTGTCTGCTTTGGAAACAAATAATGATTTATTTGTATGGTTACAGTATGTGCTACCTCTATCTCTCCCAAACAACTTGAAAAACAACATCACACAAGTTATATATGATATTGGAAATATATGAGATAAGTAACGATTTCTATGCAAAATTTATGTTCAATTTGTTATCGAACTGAATGACGTGTTTTTCTTGTAATGTATATATTAACGTTTTTTGTTGAAACATGTGATTTTCTTGCATCATTCATGGATGGTTATCATCAAAAGAAATCCATAAAGAAGATATAAAGTATTGGAGGAGATGAATTCCTCAACTAATGTGTGAAATGAAAAAAAAAACTACCTCCGACATTTTTCAATGCACAAGAATACTACCTCATATACCAAGTTGAGGAGATTGAAATGTGTGGTCTAGTACACACAAGGTCAATGTGGATGGTGGAGATGCACTTGAAATCATTGAAGGATTTGGTTAGACAAAGAGTGTGTCTCGAGGGTTCTATGGTGTAGATATATATGGTATATCAATCCATGGTGTATATTACTCAATATATCCTATATGAGTATCACATATGCTAGTGGATCACATTTGGGATATGAACTTCATTAAGAATTTTTAAGGGGAGAACCTATTGGGGAACGATAGAATGAGTAAAGTGAAAGGTAATTATATGGTGGAGATTTACAATACATATTACATTTTCTTTTTGTGTATACCCTACTTATTAATGGTATACCATACCTTTTTTTATATATCGTGTTTTTTACCATGTTATCTAGTTATTGATGAATTATTGTTTTTTCATATAGATGGTTGAGAGTGGGATGCACTACATTTATACATTGCAGAAAATTTTGATTGGATGAAGGTATGTATTGAAATGTGTAGACAACATTATGGAAGGTTATCATGGTAAGGGGTGTCTACATTGGTTAAAAGAGCTCATTTTGATCAAGATACCAATATCACAGAAAGGGAAATTGATTTTAAAGATCAACATGGAATAATATTAAGTTTTGTTTTATCATATTAATTTGTTTGGTGCGCTTCTTTTCTTCATATACTTTCCAAGTTATATAAATTTGTTTATTAATTGACAATGCATTTCTTATCTGTTTGGCATATTGCAGTTGAGACATGACAAGGCTATGTGGTGCAAATGGTCATAAATTTTGCATTAAAAAGTTGGATGAAAAGAGGAATTTTTTTTATTGTGGGATAACTGCAGTCTTCTAGGTCATTAATGTTTCCTTTAAAGTGATAGACATCCAAGATTATTTGAAAATATATATTATGGGTATTTGGATGATATACTCGAGTGTGACTTTGGATCCTTCACATTAGTTATGCTCTATGTCAAATGGTACATGTTACGAATGAATGACTGTGATCCTGAGAGAACTATTATTGAACATGATAATGGATTTACCATGGTTAATACAAGGATGGTTGAACCGAGAAAAAATCCCTGTGTTCTTCCAAGCCAATGTGAACAAGTTTTTTACTCATAGGTTCCATGTAAAGTGGGTTGGTCATATGTTGTTAGACATGATCCATGATGAAGCCCTGTAAAGTATCATGTATTGGAAGAAGTTGATTTGAAGAATAAGATGATGCAGAGGAGCATGATGTAGCATATGTGTTAGACGAAGAGTCTGAAGAATTTGAACCAAATGTAGGAGACAATGTTCTTGATGATGATAATGATGTTGTTGAAAATTAAACTTCAGAATATATTATTTGTATTTATTACATTTTATTGTACTTTTATTGTACATCCTTTCAAGGATGTTTTCCCTCTGATCGGATATGTCATTAATGTAATTGGTCATGTAAGAGTCGATGTAAAAATTCCATTGTAAGTCAGGGAAATAGTCCCCAATAGAATAAGTATAAATGTATTTTTGAGTCTCCCTAGGAGAAGTCGGCCTGGTAAGGTCCAAAAGTCAGCCCTTTTGGGTCAAATGGTCCCCCAACTGAAGAATATAAATATGTAGGTTCTCTCCCTCATTTACACACACATCAATCAAAAGCAAGTTTGCTCCAAGAGAGATAAATACAAGTTCATTGGGGTAGAAGAAGAAGAAGCTACATAGGACATCCTATCTTTGGTTTTTTTTATCTTTTCGACGTTGTACTAAGTGATGAATTTATACAAAAGAAGTTGATGGGATTTCTCCCTTGTGGTTTCCTAGGATTAAAATGTTTGTGTCTTTCTTTATGTTGTGTGTGTCTTTCTTTTATAGATCCTAGTACATTAGATATGACATATTTGAATTAAATTGAAAAATCTAACATAGTATTAGATCCACCCTAAAAGAAGGAACTATGCACCTACGGAAATTAGGCTTTCCAAGATTTGACACTTTTCTCCACAGTTTTTCTAGAAACTAGGGCTAGGATAACTCGCCTCAAGGAGGCACATATTTTGGTAGTGAAAGTTTTTCAGTTTGAAGAAGTTTCATTTTTTTATCTCATCACTGTTGCTGAGAGAAACTAGGGCATCATATTTTTGCAGCTTCCATCCACCAATCCGGGAAAAGGACACCACTGGAAAACACACCTCAAGGAGGTGCATATTTCTATCTAGGAGGAATTTCAAGACTCCAAGTTTGAAAAATTAGGGTTTCTTTATCAAACCTTAGGCCAACTAGGTCAAGAAACAGTTTGGGTATCTTAAATTGGTAAGATCTATTTCCTTGTTATTTCCATTTGAGGTTCTCATACGAAGATGTTGAATCATACCAAGCTTGAGGATAAGATTGAAGGTGTTGACACATTTCAATAATGGAAGTATAGAATCTCTCTTATTCTAGAAGAGAATGTCTTGGAAAAGTATGTCATTGAGGAGGTCCCAGAACCAGAGAGAGATGAGACCAAGGCTACTCACAATAATAATTTGATAAGATCCAATAGAATTATTGCAGACTCTGTTAAAGATAATCTCATCCCTCATGTCTCTTCATTGAATACTCCCAAGAAGATGTTTGATGCTTTAACTAAATTATACGAAGTGAAGAACATCAACCAAAATACGACCTTGAGAAACCAACTCAAGAATGAGAAGATTCAATATTTAGAGACCATTTAATGTTACTTCTCAAGGGTCTCTCAAATCAAGGATAAACTTGAAGCTATTGAAGAGAATGTTGAAGAAGGAGAGATAGTAATGACTGCATTAAATGGTCTTTTTAAATCATGGGACTCCATCTGTGGAATATGCACCCAAAAGAAACTTATCAATTTCAATAGATTATGAGAGGAATTCACTCAAGAAGAATCTAGACTATCATTAAGAGAAGAGAAGATGGTAGCTAATGATGACCAAGCACTAACATATCATGCAACGAAGGATCGAAGCAAGAAGGAGGATCAACCTCACAGAAGGCCTAAAATATTCCAAAAGAGTCAAATATCCAAGTGTGATTTCTTCAGTATCAGATGTTATACATGTGATGCGAAAGTCCACTTTGCAAGATATTGTCCCAAAAACAAGGGATCCTTGAGAATAAACAAAAAAATTAAAAATCATGCTCACCTTGCCGAAGAAGATGAACCAGAAAGGAAAAGGAGAAGAGATTATTCTTCAAGTGATGAAGAATATGTCTTGATATTAGCTCTTACAGGTACCATCACCCATGGAAGCAATTATTGGCTTGTGGATAGTGAAGATTCCAAGCAAATGACAGGGTACAAAGAAATCTTATCAACCTCTCAAAACATGAGTCACCTCATAAGGTGAAACTTGGAGATGACTGCCAGCATCCTATCAAAGAGAGTGGAGAAGCTGCTTACAAGTTGGACCCAGGAAATCAATGAATATGAAGGATGTTCTCTACGTACCAAGTTTGAAGAATAATCTCCTCTCCATTTCAGCTTTAGATTCTAAAGTATTTTGTGTTGCATTTGTTTATGGCCAAGATTCAAGACAATAGATGATGCACCAATAATTGGAGAGAAAGAAGGAGTCCTGTACAAAATGAAGGGACAACGAGAACAAGCCTTGGTTCATGACTCTATGGAACCAAGTGATCTATGGCACCAAATACTTGCACATGTACACTATTGATCATTACCAATTGCAAGCAAGGAAGTAGTAGGTCTACTTGAGATTCAAGAAAAACATGAAATAATTTTAAAAGGATGCGTGCAAGGGAAGAATGTGAAGAAGTATTTTCCTAACAGTGAAAGCAAGGCAAAATAAATTTTGGAAATAATCCACTCAGACGTATGTGGCCCCATGTCATCCAACTCCTTAAGAGGGTATGCATACTATGTTTCTTTAATAGATGATTATTCTAAAATAAAATGGATTTATTTATTGAAAAGAAAAGATAAAATTTTCAACAAGTTCAAGGAATTCAAATCCTTGGTAGAGAATCACATTGATATGAAGATCAAGAATCTACGATCATACAATGGCGGTGAATTCAATTCAAAGGAATTCAAAGATATACATAGAGAATTTGGGATTAAGATGTATTTGGGAACTCCCTACAATCCTTAACAAAATGGCATTGTCGAGGAGAAGAACAAAATTATAATGGAATCAACAAAGGAAATGCTTCATGACCAAGACCTTACAATGCACCTATGGACAGAAGCAACAAGAAAAAATATGTATGTATAGAACATAACACCTCACTGTGTCTTGGATAACAAGACCCCGGAAGAAGCTTTCTCAGGAGAGAAACCAAAAGTCATCCATCTCAAAATATTTGGCTTCCTAGTATACATACATGTCCCAAAATAAAACAGGACAAAGTAAGAACCTCCAGGAAATAAGGGCATATTTGTGGGATATAGTGACACTTCAAAATCATATTAAATATTCTTCCTAGGGTTTAAGAAGATCGAAACCAATCGAGACTTTGATTTTGATAAAGACTTAGCTTACAACAAGTCAAGAAAATTCCATATTGAATAAACTGAAGAAACCGAAGTTCCTAGATTCAAATATACAGTTATTCAAGAAGACCATGGATATCATGACCCAGCATAACCTCAAAGACCTGTAGATCCACCTTGTGAAAATAATTTTTACAAGAGAATACTGGCATGGGCATGAGAATCTATCCAAGATGCATAGAGATATGGTGCTCTAGATGGGGCTTACAAATAGATCAAGAGATGAGACCATACTTAATCTATGTGGCACTACTTTGTGACATCATTGACGAAGAACCTTCCAACTATGAGGAAGTTGTAGAAAATAAATCATGGAAGGATTCCATGATTGAGGAGTATCAGTTAATCATGAAGAATGATGTCTAGGAGGTGGTCCCGAGACCAAAATGGAAGTCCATAGTGTCTCCCAAATCGATCTACAAGATCATGCATACAATAGTTGAAAGCATAGAAAAATATAAGACAAGATTTATAGCATATGGCTTCTCCTAGAAAGAAGGCATATATTATGAGGAGACATTTCCACCGGTAGAAAGATACACTTCCATCAGATATGTAATAGCATTAGATGCAATAATGAAATGGAAGATACAACATATGGACGTCAAGACATCTTTCTTGAATGGTGGAGTTGAATAGGAAGTGTACATGGAGAAACCATTGGGATTTGAGACACATGACAGAAAGACTCATGTGTGCAAGTTAAAGAAGCATTGAAGACACAAAGAGGAGTAGAGAGGACTGCCTCCTAGACATCATTCTTCATGATTAAATGATACTCCTCAATCATGGCATCTTGTCGTATCCAATATATGGTGCATAGAGGAACATTGAATATCCAATATGTGGTGACATACGATCAGACAACTGATGTGTTGACCAATCCATTAGCAAGAGTGAAGTTCGAGTACTTCAGAGAGAAGATTTGTGTTAACCATATCAATGTTTCTTGAAATAGAGAGTGATGTCACATGTACGAAAGACGTAGGTGCACCGGGGATGTATCTACAATATGGGGGGTGGAGGTGGTATGAAATGACATAATACATCTGTGATGCTCCTAGGTTGTATCCACATGTCTGAAGACGTTGGTGGTCCATGGGTCATAAAGAATCTGGGAAGCACTTGAGATGTACCTGCATGAAGGGAGACACCAGTGGTCTGAAAGGACGTAATGTATCTAGGATAAACATGGGTTGCACCCACATTTATGGAGATGCAGGTTGACCAAGAGTTCTGTAATACATATAGGAGGTACCCACTGGTAGGGAGACGCAGATGTTCCTGGGATGTACCCACTGGGTGGGAGATGTAGGTTGAAGAGAGAGAGACATAACACATCTCATTTGTACCCACTGGGTGGGAGATGTAGATATTCTTGGTTTGTACCCACTAGGTGGGAGATGCAGGTTGTCTAGTGGACATGATATGCACCTAGGATGCTCTCCATATGGATGGAGTATTGTATGCTCCTTGGATGATATCCACAAGGTGGAAGATGCATGTTGTCATGGGGAAATAATGTAGGCATTCCATATGATGAGATGATTTGGATACAATGGGATGACAACAAGAGACATAGGTTGTTGCTTGGGAATTGTAAAATGAGGACATAGGTTGTACCTACTTATAGATTTGTCATAGAGATGATGATAAGGTACTAGTTGGTATTTAATCCTACATCCAACATGAAAAAGGGTTGGCTTTGTAGAACTTTCGAGGATGTATATATTTGAGAGATGTCACTAGTCAATGGTTGATGAGATGAAGAGTTGTTGCAGTAGTGATGATGATCCAACGATGATGATTATCCAACAATGACAATGATCCATCGATGATGATGATGTCCAAATATTGTGTATGGTTGTGGTGATGACCGACTTGGAAGAATATCTTCCTTGTTAAGAGGGAGTGTTTCTCCTTCGAGGATGTTTTCCCTCTGATAAGATATGTCATTAATGCAATTGGTCATGTAAGAGTCAAGGTAAAACATCCATTGTAAGTTGGGGCAATAGTCCTTAAGATAATAAGTATTAAATGTATGTTTGAGTCTCACTAGGAGAAATCATCCTAGTAAGGTCTAGAAGTCATCCTTGTTGGGTCAAAAGGTCAACCAAATAAATAATGTAAATAGGGAGGCACTCTCCCTCATTTACAAACACATCAATCACAAGCAATTTCGCTCCAAAAGAGAGAAAGACATTTCTGTTGGGGTAAAAGAAGAATTTGTAGAAGACATCCTATCTTTAGGTTTTTTATCTTTCTGGCATTGTACTAAGTGATGAATCTATAAAGAATAAGTTGTTGGGTTTTATCCCTTGTGGTTTCCCAGGATAAAAATATTTGTGTCTTTCTTTATGTTGTTCTTTTCTATATTTCAGAGATCCTATTACATTATATCTAACATATTTGAATTAAAGTGCAAACTCTAACAGACGATGATGATACGGTCGAAAATGACATTGATAACGATGTTGACATGACTAATACTTTGGGCATCGATTCTGAACTAGATGATACATCAGATGTTGATTTGTATGAAGAAGGAAATTAATGATATTGAAATGTTCAAATATACGAGGTATGTAGCAATTACATATTTTCTATGATTTATTATCTTTAAATAATTTAATTATATGTGCCAATTTCATGTTTTTAAAGTTTATTCCATTTTCTATGGTGTTTGTTGAATGTTCTTTATTATGTCAAATTGGGTTTTGCGGAATTAAAAGTGATGTGGGGGGATGGGCCATAAGTTATTCCACCTTTACATGGTTGGTCCTATTTTGTAAAGATTTAATTATTCTTCAAACAAAGAGGAGCTCATTCAAATTTAAACCATCATCATACTTTTCATCATTTGTTGTTCCCATATAGAATATATGACAAAACTCTATCAAAATGTCATGGAAATTTTGACATGTCCATCACCAATGTCATCCATCGACCCTGCATAGTGATCAATGAACGAGGCCCATGTTGAAATTTCTTTAAATTGTGCCTATATGCATTGAAATTTGACATGGTTAGACTAGGTGCATGCCTTGACAGTATGGTATGGTTTCAAGACACAAGGATTACTCATGTCTCCACATAATCTTCAATGGTGTCCTCGTTTCCATCAGCGTTCATCATGCACGTCTCACTGTCATCATTCTTCATTCCCATATATATAATATTCATTCGAAATCTCTTGAAATGTATGAAACTTTCTATACACCAATCACCAATATCATCCATCAAATTTGCACAGTGAACATTGAATAGGGACAACATTGAAATTTATTCAAATTATACATGTATGCATTGAAATTTGACATGGTTAGACTAGGAACATGCCTTAACTGTATGAGATGGTTTCAATACTCGAGGATGACTCATGTCCCCACATAATCTTCAACATCGTCCTAGTTTCCATCAATGTTCATCATGCACGTCTCACTGTCATCATTCATTGTTCCCAAATATAGAATCTTCATCAAAACTCTCTCAAAATGTCTTGGAACTTTTGAAACACCAATCAACAATGTCATCCATCAACCTTGCATAGTGAGCAATGAATGGGGCCAACATTGAAATTTCTTCAAACTATGCCTATATGATTGAAATTTGACATGATTAGACTAGGCACATGCCTTGATGGTATGGGAGGGTTTCAAAACTCAAGGATGACTCATGTCCCCAACAAATCACGCATGCCAAGCTAAACCCAATTCATCACTATGAGCAATAAAAACTGACACAAAATATGATGACCCAAAGTTTTCAAATTTGTACAACCTAGTAATGCCATCAACAACTCTAGTTGCTAGGACATTCTTAGGATATTTTAAATCCTTGATTGCAACTGGATGAGGTCAAAAATATACAATCTTACCTTCAATTGAATGAATAATCTAATATACTGATAAATGTTTGAATGAAATACTTGGAACACATAATACATCTTTGTAATGACCATCATCTATCTAAAGTATTATAGAATCTAGAATATTAAGATATCTATCATCACCAACAAATATTGAAATTTCTTCCATTCTATCCTTAATGACTTCCTTATAGGTTTTTTGGTAAATGTTTATCTTTGATTCCTCTTCCTCGCATCCTTGTTGCTGTTTATCTATTTTTTTGGTTACTATACCATTGTAAATCAATATGATTTTTTCTTCATATATTTCTGCAATATCAAGTGTTGTCATCTTCAATTTCATAGGTTTAGAACTTGGTATGATTTCTTCAATTATTGATTGATTCAAAATAGATATTGATCCAAGGTGAGTTGGAATATTTGGTTCAAATCAAGGATGAGAAGGAGTTTCCAATATTGGTGGATCTATATATGCATGCAAGCAAACCGAAAATTTGCTAACTAAGGAAGTGAAATACCTAAAATATGTGGATGTCGCAGTCCCTAATGCACCAATTTTGGAACACTTCATAAATGTGGCAAGTGGCCTTAGAGTGGAAATGTTTAAATATTAATGGAAAAATATGTGTGCACATTGATTATTGTCAAATATAAGTGATGCTTCTTCTAATGGTATACGAACATCATTTTTTTATAAAAAAAAGTTATTAAGGTCTTCGTTTACAATTTGTAGACCAGTTATAATGAGAATTACAAATATATATATGTGTGTGGACGCATGCATATACATATAAATACATATATACATGCATATATACATATATATGTATATACATACATATACAAATATATATATATATATATATATATATATATGTGTACGCATGCATATACATATAAATACACACATATATATAGATGCATATATACATATATATATATATATACACATACATATATATATAATTTGTCAAGTGTATACAGTTTACATGTATGTAAAGGAATCTACCTACAATTTTTTTTTAAATGTACCTAAAGTAATACACCCCTTAATAAACAAAGACTTTTGAAAAATTACTTAGATACATGTTGTGGAGTGATGACATAGAATATGGAAAGTGGACATGAAAAACATGTGGTAATTGATGATTGGATAGTAAAGGGTTGTGAGGAACCAACCTTTATAATTATGGAATAAGTAGTTTTCAATCTTATTATAGAAAACTAACCTATAAATATGTAGAAGTAGGTTGATGGGAACGTACAATAGAATTACACATAACTGGAAGGGAAATGATGAATTGATGTGTACCACCAATGCATATATGATTATGACAGTGCATTGTAGTGTGAAATATGTGGAAATATATGGTGAGTATTTCCACACTTTGCACTTATCCTTGCATGTAAATGGAGAGGGTTGGAAAGACATTACATAAAGTAAAAAGGAAAGAAGATGGAAAGAAGATGAAGATAATAGTAAACGATAAGGTGGGATATATTTCTAACTTATTATAAAGTACAGTGATAATGAAATAACATAAATTATATAAAACATAAAATAGAAATTATAAAAAACATAACCTAAATTATATAAAGCATAATATAAATTATATAACATAAATAATAAATAGCATATACTATGTATTATAACATAAATTATATAGCACATAAATAATAATTAACGTGTAATATATATTATATATTACACAATATCAAACAAAAAATTAAAAAACTAGATTCAATCCCATACTAGATGCAAACCCCTACACCAAGAGGAGACCCATAAATCCTCATGCTCAGAGAATACCCACATAGGAGCAAGAGAGCCACAGAGGAGACATAGAACACTATAGAGGAGACAAACCATTGCAGAACAAGATTCAAACCTTTGTTCCTAGAGGAGACCTGCAAACCACCACACCTAGAGGAGAGCCACATAGGATACATATACCATTGAAAATGAGACATAAACTCGCTAATATGTCTTTGGTAAATACATTGGTTTGATTTTTAAATTTTATTTTTCTCCTCTCATGCTTTAAAAATCCTCTAAGTGATCTTCACTTGCACAACAATATACTTAGATTGAATCGTCATGACTCCCTTTCTCAAGAAATTTTAGGTTATTCGTCCAACTACAAAAGTATTCATCATCCTTGAGTTCAATGCCTATGATAATTGGATGGAAGTGATTATGCATGACCTATGTATTATGGTAAGTGTATACTTATTCATGTATTCATGGAGCCCTAATTCAACCCAAACTCCAAAACAAGTTTGATTATCGTTCTACCTCTATAATTATAGAACCCCAAATCCTAGAAGCCATTGTTCATGAACCCATACCATGTATCTGAAACATACACCATGACAACCATATCTTAAACTAACCATCATGACCCTAAAAAACTCTTTCACAGACCCCTGTGAGACTACCCCAAATCCAAATATTTTCATCAAGGGAAGCACTTATGATGTGCTTGGATGAAGATCACTAGATCACTGTGATAATAAAATGTCGAGTGTAGGAATATACATTCCAGAGGGACCTATGATCCCACATATTGGTGGGATTCTGAATTAGGATAATGCATCACCAAAATATTCTCATGTTGTATGTCTATATCTTCTCCCATGTCTGGGCGTATCCAAGTTGTGATAAAATGCAATGCAATCCATACATATTCATGTGTGAGGTTATGAAACATGTTCACTCTATCCCGAAGAAAACACACAAATGGATCCGCCTTTGTGATTTTATTCTTAAGATTTTAAAATCCCTAATGATAAATACTCTAGTCATGTCCCTATAAAACACCCAAGATCAAAATGTTTCTGTAGTCCAAAATTTAAAATTTCATAATGTTAAATGATCACTAAGGGAAAACAAATATCCCATACTACAAATCTTCCCTTTTTTTGACATGTTACTTGCAAATACCTTTCATGCACATATTGTGGATGCTCAATCCATAAATAATTTTAATCCCACTTCAATAAATGATCTACCTATTTAAATGTATGTTCTTCAACATAAATAATATGTTTCATGGGGAATCGAATTATAGAGATTCATTGGAAAACCATTTTCTTATGCACTAATCCACAAAATTTGGAGTATCACAAGGTATTCATGTTGGCCACCAAACATCTTTCATGACCAACAACAGTTCCCCTTAAAGGTGTTGATCTTCTAGTTATGTGTGTGTGTTAATTTTTAAATGTGCCTCATGTTAATAGTTTTTTTTAAATGTTCCATTATTATGCATATTTTATCCTAAAAAACTAGGATAGGCTACAGTAAATGCTAATATACATTAATGAATGCCAAAAAAAAGTTAACAAAAACAAGAGAAGGTTACATAATAACACCCCTCCCATTAAATACATAAGTAGTTTAGCTTAATCAATGTGGAATTAGTTAACTAGGTTATTTTCTCAGATTATAGAAGATGAACATCTTACTAGGAACTTGAGAACTTATATCAAATAACTAGTTGGAGGTGAGGATGGGAAGTCTACTCCTAATGCTAGCTAAAGTACCCAAAATCCTAAAAAACTAGGATAGGCTACAGTAAATGCTAATATACATTAATGAATGCCAAAAAAAAGTTAACAAAAACAAGATAAGGTTAACAAATATACATTATTATGCATATTTTATCCTAAAAAACTAGGATAGGCTACAGTAAATGCTAATATACATTAATGAATGCCAAAAAAAAGTTAACAAAAACAAGAGAAGGTTACATAATAACACCCCTCCCATTAAATACATAATTAGTTTAGCTTAATCAATGTGGAATTAGTTAACTAGGTTATTTTCTCAGATTATAGAAGATGAACATCTTACTAGGAACTTGAGAACTTATATCAAATAACTAGTTGGAGGTGAGGATGGGAAGTCTACTCCTAATGCTAGCTAAAGTACCCAAAATCCACTCACATTTGGTTAAAAGGAAAAATATTAGAACCAGGATGGATTTCCTATTGGATGCACAAGTGAATGGTTATGTTATCAAGGATGTGATGATAGACCTAGGATTTGATGGTTTCCCTTGTTTTTTCCCATGTTTAGTAAGTGGATTCAAGAAAGTGTCTTTGTGTGATTCACCACATTTTTGGCAACTTTCCTTGTTGTGAACTCACAAACTACACTAGATTCACTAGGATATGATATAATTTAATGGAATTTGACCCCTAATACTTAACCTTACTAGAGCCTTGGCCGCTTTGCAAGTAAACTTGATATTGAAAATAGGTAAGCCCCGAAATACCACTTGAATTTTACATAGATGAAAGTGTAGCTTAAACCCTATGCTGTTTACTATTTGTAAATGCATGTTCAATATTTTCTCTCTTTAGGTGAGATTGTTCAATCTATTTCATGGCATGCATGGAAGTTCTAGAGCTTGATGTAAAATTTAAGTTGGTCATCGAGAACTATTTGAATTGGGAGACTTTGTAATGTCACTGAAATATTTAATTCTCCAGGTTTTGAGTATTGAGTATGCCCTATCACTCCATCCTTATTACACTATTGGGGATTCTTGAAACCAAAATGTGTGTCCATGAATTTTCATCAAAACCTTCAACTGGGCATAACATACTATCAGTGTGTTTTTCTGAGCTCTATCATGGTTTGTAACTGGTCATTCTTAGAATTTGTTGCAGGTGGTGTAATACGTGTTCTTGTAATTTAGTTTTTCTTTGATGTTGATAAAATTCAGTACCCCTTGGGAAATATACAATCTAAACTGTTGTAGCAACAAGTTTTGATGTAATATTATCCTTTGCAATCAATGCTTTGTTGCATCAATGTGCACCATTTGAATGTGCATGTTTAAACATATAGGTTCTACATATATGCATATAAAATTGAATCCTATGATGAATTTATTGTAAAAATATGTTGCACCATAAAAAATTCTCATGTATGTGACATTGCAGGTTGCAGGCCAAATTTAGCATCACCTTTAGTTTATTTGAATCCATGCATAAATATCATAGATTAAAAACTTTTTTTTATATTTATCAATTTCTAGTATATTAACTAAATATATATCTCATTCAGTGGAGTGTAGGTACAACCAAATAGGTATTTGTCTGATATATCTTCCTCGAGTGAGGAAATTTCAAGATGACTAGAGGGAAGTGAGACGATGCGTAGCTCTAATAGGAAAAAAATAACTAGATGTGAAAAGGTCCAAATAAAATTATGTATATGCTTGAAAATTTTTGTTGTTGAAGGAGGAACATGTTCTTATGATGATGAGAGAAAAGATGACATATAGGTTCCCTTGAGGCATATAAATCTAGTGAAACGATGGGTGCCCAATGAACTGTCTCCATTGGACACTGACTCATCAACATGCGGATGTACTGCATCGCTCCATCCTCTCTACATGATCTGGGTATATTTTCCATGGATTGGATAAAGTTAAAATATGGCAAAGAAATTGAATTGATGGAGTATGTCAAACCATGTTATGATTATAATGATTGTATATGGTCGGTCCAATACATGCCAAGTATGCATACATATGCACTCACGACAAAGTATATACAACTAAGAAACTACAATCAAAATAATGGGAGACTATATATATTGATGGAAGGCCTAAATCATTTAGGAATATTACAGGGTTTGTAAATAAACACGGCCCGAGACAACAAATAAGCAACTAGTTTGCATATTCAAGTGTGGTGAATGGAATAGAGTATTTCAAGTATTGATTATGTTATATCACTTTAACATACCTCTCATTAATACATTATATTTCATGGGTTTAATTATATTATAATGTAGTAGGCTAATCGTGGGAAAGCATCAGCTCTAGAACAAATAAATGATCATTAACATTTTAAAACAGAAAAGGGGTGAGGAAGAGGAAAATATTGAGTCTCCACACATTAATTCCCTTATGAAACAACCCAACCAAAACCATCCCACTTCAAATCCATGATATAAATGCTCTAATCCCTGGTCATTTATGTCATTTTAGAGCATTTAATTAATTTAACATAAATTATAACTATTTGTGGTTGCATGGATTTTAATATAGGAGTAACTATGACATGATTATTAAACCATATTTAGAATGCAAGGAGGAATATGAAGGATTTGTCTATCCTAGATGTGATGTCCACTACCGACAATGTTAATTCATCATTCTTCCCATATGTTTCTTCTAGTTGACAACTAGAAAAAAGTTGCTTGGTCTTCATCAACAAGTTTTTGTAACTAGCCCATATTTTGTGTACTAAAATAGATTCCTAGGAAATGGTGTTATTTATTATTCTCAAGTTGTTACCAATCTTACAGAGACAAAATTCCAGATATGGTGTCACTTACATTTCATCTATACCAAAGAAATACACAAAAAGCTTCCTAGGATCAAGTTTTTGGGCCCAATATTCAGGCACCAAACTATTTGGATGAGGACACCAATCCTATCCCCTACACCACCCTTCCACCCTAAAATAGATATGCTCTGGATTCTAGAACAATATATTCAATTTCTAATCTATACTTTCTCATTTCACCATAGATTCACATTGTAAGTCTGCACATTATTCACATTGTCCTCAAACATATCATTATGTCCTATGACTACACACAATCCTTACTCTGTTCTTTAAGGTCTCTTCGTTTTCAAATACCAAACGGTTTTCATATTAATGCACTATTTCAATGCTTATCGTCATTCACTATAGACATGTATAATCTATACTTAGACAATATCCCTTTTTCAATTCCTATAGCTGCAATACTATCTTCATTGACACACAGTCTACTAAACATCTTTGTTCTGCTCAAGGTTTCTTATTTACACATGTTCCTTGAATTATCTTTCAATTTGAACACAATGGAAAACATATACACTATGTTTGTAGCTATCAAACATTCCTTAATTCCTCACTTCTTTTTTACATAAAATTTAGTATCTCTATCAATATCTTGACTTCTATTGCAATCACTCTCTATTCCTTGAGTTGTGAACTAGATACCTAGTGATAGATGTTATTTCGACAATCTATGATTTTAGAAACCATGCAAAATATAAACTATGAATACTGCACCCATAAACCAAGTTACATATTCTTACCCTTCCAGTGGTTTTTTTTCTCAATCTTAAAAACATAATGATAAGTGTTTCCTAGTGAAGAAATGTCCATAAATTCTATTTTTATTTGGATGTATATGTGTAGGTTGTCACAATATTTTAGAACCAAACCAAGTTGAGAATATCAAATACCCAGTTTTATACATAATGTATGAAATTCATTAATGTACTCTAGCACAACATGGTTTTTACCTTGGCACAATATCCTCCATCTCATGGTCTTGATAATTTATGATAGGTAAATGCCCCTCCCTAAAGGCATTGACAAAACCCATCCAAATGTATTTTAGTGCATGCATCCCATAATATGTAATGTTCCCCAGGAATATAAAAGGGTCTCAGGGACATATCATTATCTCTCTTAGTCTAATTAGATAATCTTAGCTCATCGGATTATTCAAACAAATATTTAAGTTCATTTTTCGTGATATATTTTTGACAGAATCCCTTTAAATTACCAATAAATTAAAATAAATTCAATAAATATTCCAACAAACGATCCAAGGGTTGGGAATTTTTCTTAACATCATCAAATTTTCAATCCAAGCCATACCACATATGATAACCCCTTCTAAAGGCTAATTATTCTTATTCATAGTTAACTAGTAATTAAGGTGTTAATTACAACACCTAATGACACTTATTGCACAAATGACGACATTTATCACAATTCTAATTGTTTAAAAAATAACCATTGATTATCAATCCCAATGTATTAATAACATATAATTACATGTAAATAATTCCTAATTACCAAATTACAATAATTAATCATGGTAATTATGAAAGAGAGTCCACGAGACTAGTTAACTAGTTTGCCAATATAAGTAGCTAGTCTTATGCAAAATCAACTTGTATCCATTCCATTAAAACAAAAATAAATCCTACATCCATTAAGAATATATTTAATCATGTACCTACATCCAATTAAAATTTTATTTTCATATCATTCCAGTTGCACATAAGGTGATATTTTCCATCAATTCTAGTGAAACTAGTTAACATTCACTACAAAGAATTGAGTTTAAATAATTGAACTAAAATGAAATGCATACATAATTAAAGGATCACACCTGATAAGTATCCACCTATATAAAAATAACATTTTATAAATAGAGAACATGGTTGTAGCATTTAGTTTTTACGAAAACTGAGATTTCAATCCACAACTAGTTATCAATTTTCATTGTAATGTACCTAGTTTCCGATTTAACTTTCCAAATTCCAAATAAAGAGAAATATATGAATATTGTAGCTCATGGAAAGCGTAGAAGGGGTCATCTACATTCATTTCTGTATATTTTATCCCATCTAGACATTCCATTAAATAACTTACAAAACTAGCTAATTCTACTCATCGGAATTGACTAGTAATTCTAGGAATCACTAGAATAATTAAATACATGGATCATAGAATCCTTCAAGTTACATTAAAAATATAAATAAATTTTTTTATAAGTCATATCAGAGGTATATATCATTTTAAAATTTTGTCAAACACTTTATATGCAAAGTCACAAATCTACTCAAAACAATTCCATTAAAGGAGTTAGAAATTGGAAATTGATATAGAATTTCGGTATACATTTCTCAAACACTGTCAATAATATTTGCCCTCACATTATCACATGAATTTTAAGTGTATTTATCATACATAAGGATAAAAATAAAACTCAGTAATTTTAACAAACACTTCATGTTCCAAGTCTCCAAACTATGCACACAATCCAATCAAAGAACTAGTTTTCGAATAAAAGGTAGAAGCATCAAAGATAAGTGTCTTAAACCATTCCAAGGATATCGTACCATCAAAATACACGTTATTTAATTAAAAAGGGCAAAATTTAAGTTTTTAAGCATAGGTTCCAAAAACTAGTTTTCACTTCCTTCATGAAATTTACTTGCATAAATAGATTGAATTCCATGAGATATTTCATGTTTCATCAAACATTTCATGTGCATCCATATATAAATCAGATCAGATCCAAATAAATTAAATAAACATGAGATAAAGCACTTGTATTTTCCAAATATTGTAATTCCCTATTTTTTATTGATAAACTTTGAGGGCGCTTGTTGAAGTGACCAGACTAAACAATCTAGAATAAATGTTGTTCATGTGTTACCTTGAATAAATTGTTGTCTGACTAGAAAAATATGATTGATGTTATGACTATAATTGTTGACTGACTAGAAAATATGAATTAAGTATGATTATTACTCTAAACATGCTATTGATTGACTAGCACATGTGAATCATAATAATGATTATTGTATTATGTTGAATGAATCAGGAATGTGGAAAAAGGAAGTTGTTGAATACCCACATTATGAGTTAAGTGGACAATTTGTTTCTTTAAATTCAAATAGAAATTGTTTAACGAATTGTATTGGATTAAATTGAATATTATATGATGATATTTTTTAGCAACGCTACTAATATGCACTCTGAGTGTGTGTGTAGCAGCAGTTAAGACGGTTTACTGACTGAATCACAAAGGGATAAAAGGGGGGTCATAGAGGACGAGAAAAACACAAATGGGGGTATGACGATAGATTGTTGGTTCCTAATAACAATCCATGTATGTGTGGAAATCCCTTCCATCTTTTCTCAGGTGGTGTGATGTCATACGAGTGAGACCATAACTTCTTGGTCACGTATGAGGTTGTTGATGGGCACATAGTAAGGACTGTATTACTCCTCAATGCCATTAGTATTACATATAGTGTAGAGGATTGGTGTTTGGTAATGATTCGTACACCACTACTTGAACTCCCTGCACAACAGAAAGAGGAAGTTATTGTCAGACGGGCATGTAGATGTGGTACCTAGACAATCACGGGAAAACAATTTATGTAAATATTTTATAGAGTTAACTCCACTTGTACCCACTGATTTAAGGATTGGAGTCCTAGCATAAGGGAACATCTAGGAGTAAATTCTAGGATATATGTGCACTCTCATGTGAGAATGACACATGTCTTGGTGAATAACAATAATGATAAATTGAATAAAAAGTGTATTTTTACATGAAGCGACATGTGTTATAGAATATTTTTCTATTTAAGCAAGGGGAAAGGAAGGGAATGAACCATGTTGGCTCCCTAAGGATGAATGAATGGCGTAATTAAAATTGAGTTATAAAGTGTGATATATGTGAGTTTGGCTTGAAAGTTTTCTGGTGAGGAGGAGATCATTTATGAACCTTTGTTAGTGTGTGTTCTCTACCACCCCTATTGCTCATGGGTATGGGAGGAAGAATATTACTCCCAATATGGTAGGAATGTCAATCGAGGGATCAGTTGGTAATTGCAGCAAGGATCATGGGCCTTGATTGGTGTGGCAACCATTTTACAATTCTTTTCCATAGCTGGATAAACCATCCGGGACAAGTTCTTCTTGTTTCGGGTTTATATTTTATTCTATATAAATTTAGGTTTGAGAAATATTAAATTTTAAATATTTAAATAAGTTTTTAGGTAGGACCTAGGAGGGGCACAAAAAATACGCAACCAAAATTGATTGTTCCGTGTTCCACCTAGTCATAGACTCAATGCAAGTCGAAACTCACTTTGCAATGGTCACCCCTAAGCCGAAACCATGATGCCACAAGAAAGGGTGCACTCAAGCACAAAATATCTCAAGAAATCAGTCCAACCACAAACCAATGGCAAGTATGGCCTCTACTTCCACTCTTTAGAGATTCCAATGGCTCCAGGAAAACAATTCAACCACAACCCAGTGGCAAGTAACACTTCTAATTCAGGGCAATTCCAGTGACTCTAGGACAAATACCAATGTATCTAGGACAAATATGAATAGCTCCAATTTAACTTATCTTGGGAACAGGATCACCAAGGATCTCATACCAAGAGCAACAAAATCAATCTACAAGTTCCAAACAAAAGCACAAGAGAAAAGTAATGAACCAAGACATAAGAGTGACTTCTCACACAAGAAAAATCAAATTCCTCCATGATCAATTTGAATTGGGAGAGAGAGGGAAACAAGCATGAGAGTTACATTCCAAAATATAAAATAGGAGTTACACATCAATTCTCTACACCAAGAGGCACACTAATCCAACTCATGAGGGAGAACTAGGTGAGTGTTACACACAATTCTTGGCATAACCATATAATGAGAGCCAAAAAATTAAGAATTGCCTCAAATCCCCAAAATGTGAAGTTGAACCTAAGCCAGGACTCATATTTCCATATTTGTGTCCAGCATCACCTTTTCCCTTTATGCAATAAGTGTTACCCCTTTTAGTAATTCCAGTTATCAATTGACAATAAGAGGTGCCACCGCCTAATATCTTTGAGCAATAAGTGGTGCAACCCTGGTAACGCTCTATCTCCATAGAAAAAGAGAGGTGCTTGAGTTTCAAAAGGAAAAATGAGAATATTCATGAACCTTATCGAATATTAGCTTCGTGGTACCCTCATCCCTACTCTTGTGGACCATCTGGACTTGAGATCCCCCTTAGTAGGATCTCCCTTCCACCTCATCCATAGTTTTCTCAACCATTCCTATCCTCCCGAGAGATTTAAATATTGGTTCAACCCTTATGGGTAAAGGGGGGAAAGTTATGTTGTTGTACCAAAGTTCTATCCAAATGTAGGGTGATCATAAGGAAGGAAAGTTGAGGCTTTGAGGACAAGAATTGGCATGAGAGGAGACATCGCAACACTAAGGAATAATGGTTGTAATCTCTCTCTTTATCTGACTATGCAATAAAAAGTTTCTTTTCCATAATTCTTATTGTGTTTCGATCACTGATTTATTATCAAACTCCTTAGTCTTTTATATAGGATAATTGAATTCTTTTGGTACTTTTGATCTTGTGTACTTTGTGATCTTTTGTTATAGGTAACTGTGGAGATCTAGCACTCTTGAAGTCTAGAGCATCACATTGTATTGCAGGTGAAGGTTTCATTCCAAACATATGTTTATCTTAGGAAAAGTTCTCTTTATTGTTATCACTCATTTTTTCTAGCTGAGAAGGATTCAAGCCTAGGGAAACAACTCATGTCTATAGGAGGTGATAATTTCCAACAAAAAATTTGGTGACTCCGTTGGGGAATACATTCAAAACTTCAGATCTTTCTTGGTTTTTCAGTTCTTATCTTTATTCCAAAATTAAACTTTTTCAGTGATCAGATATGCTAGTTTTATAGTGAGATTTGGTTTCAGTTTAACCATATCTGCTTAGATATGAAACATATCCGCTTCATATGCTTAATTTTCCTGTATTTTTTGTGATTTGATGCCAGTAGTCTGACATTTAACTTTCTCTTTTTCACTTCAATTTTGTTTTGAAACCTACTGCAGACATTGCACTTTCAATAAGGACAACAAGCAGTGCCACCGCGTATAGCTAGTGGACAACAAGTGGTGCCACCGCTCTGTTTCAGTGGAAAAGAGGTGATGCCAGGGGGGTAACTCTTTGTCAATAAATTCAAAGAAGCAGTTCTAGGTAGAGTTTTATACCTCTACAATTTCAAAACCTAAATGGGTTTTTTCCGTTTTTGAGTTTGTCTTTGGCTTCATGATTGATATTTGATTGTTAATTCGAAATTTGGAAAGTGGTAAAGGCTTGTTTCATTTTGTTTTAAAGAGCTAGATTGTTTTGATTCGTTTAGTTTCTTGCTATGCTTGGGTTTTCTTTTTGAAAGTGTGCTTGGAATTCATATAGTCAGATCTTTGACTGTTGTTTAGATCAGCTGAAAGGAAAGTATTTTGCCTTTGGTTTCTTTATTTTTGTTCTTTATAGGTTAATAGAAGATTGATTTTTCTTTTGATTAAGAAGAAAAGTTTGAGATTGATAATATTTATATTTGAGGACGAACCATTGGATGCTTGATTAGTTGTATAAACTTCTAGGCATTCATGTTTCTTCCCTTTCTTTACATGCTCTTTTCTCAACAAAAGATCATAGTTTGAGTTAGTTCTTTTTACATTTGAAGAATTTAAAAAGAGTTTATTGTGCCAAGTGGTTGTAACATATTTCTTTTTGGAAAAGAGATCTTATTTCATTTACTTTCAAGATTGATCATTAGAAGTCTTTTTCTTTCTTGCAATTTGGAAAATAGTTCAGTGTGATTGTTTGGGATTTCTTGTTTGGAAACTGAAATTGAATCACTATCTCTCCTATAAGTAGGGAATAACTTGAAAGATAAAGTTAAAAATTTGCATGATCATGTGGCATGGTTTTACTTTTTCTGTCCACACCTCATGCATTCACTTAATCGTATAAGATAAAATTAACGCTAATTCTAGGTTAAAAATGTTTAGTAACTTGAGTGATAAGTTAGAAGACATGTTTCAGCATCTATAAACATAGGATCTATCATTCTATATCCTGCACTACATCTTGGGAGCTTGTAGTTCTTCCATGTACCAACCTGTATATCGAATGGCCTTTCACGTACCCTTGGGGTATATAGAAAGGTATTTCATGTACTCGGTAGTATATCGGAAGGTCCCTGCCAAACAATTTTGCATTAGACAACACTAACATGGATTTGAGCTCCCATGTACCTTGAGTATATCAGAAGACCCCTCTAGGATACCTTAAACCAAATAAGAAAATCATTTTTCCGTCTTGTTGGAGCAATACACCAAGAACAACACTCGGGGAGCTACTACGCACATATCGTCTAGGTAGTTGGGTATTTAGGTAAGGGTATTTTCCCAATCCTCCTTATCCTATTTTACTATTGGACCCTGCAGTATATCACGATTTGCAAAGACTTGAAAATCCTAGTGAGGAACCGGATTTTTATTGGCCCCTCTAATCACCTAAGTTTGCTTGTGACCATTAGCTTGGGTATGAGTGATTTTGTGTGTGATTCTAGTTTCAAACCCTAGGTTAATATTTTTGTGACCAATAGTTTGGTTGAGTTACCTTTGAGATGATCTTGAAGAGTTCAAGGATTACCACCTGAATTTCCTCTTGTTACAAGAGAGAAAGCAATGGAAGCCACAAACCAAGATGTCATGGTTGATTCCCATGTGGAAGGGAGTCCAATTGTGGAAGTTGGGTAAGAATTTACTTCTTATGACAATCCCTTGGTCGAACAACCTCCTGAGGCTCATACTACCTTTCATTTTCCAATGGAAGCTCAAGTTGGTTCATCAAAATGGGTATTCAATCACCCGTCTAATGATACCGTAGGGGTAGATTTTGGTCCAAATGCTCCCTTATGGAGGAATTCCATAGGGAAAGCCATTTTTGAATATGTAACTACTGAGCCCTTCATCCTTACTCCTCTAAGGCAAGCCCTTAGAGGTGTTCCATCAAATACATAATTCTTCCATAAATCTATTGAACATTTGCGAAGCATGGGAGAAAATATAAGGAGGAGGAGTTTTTCTCCTCTCCCCTATCGTTAAGAAACGAACCTCAAATGATACCATGCAATTTCATCGTCTCTAATAGCTCCTAGTTTAGGATAATCGGCTTGATTTTAGGTATCTTATGAGCCAGGTCAACCCTCCATTCCTACTTCTTTAGTTCCAAATCCCGGGTCTGCCTCTAGTTCTCCCATATATTCTACCACTTGGGGGAAACCCCCGGCCCAAGTAGTTTCATTAGTTAGTGGAGTCACTCCTAGTATGAGGCAGGACCCTGCTATAGGAAAACCAACAGTCATTGTTCCATAAACAAGAACCAATATGGTTATTCCTCTTTCTAGTATAGGGAAACCCTCAGGGGTACAATCTACAATTAATCAAACTTCTTAGGGTTATACTTACCTAGGAAACCAACCACTTGTAAGAAATGTGAATTATCAACCTACATCTTCAGGGGTTGTGTATCTTGAGATGCCTTACCCTAAAATATGTTTACACCATGGGGGCATCCTAATTGTTCATATATGCTTATACCTAGAGGAATACCTATGAATACTATTGGAGGTTATGGGGGCCACCTTTTGGAGGACTACCCAATGGAGTTCCACCTTTCAGAGACCCACCTTCTGGAGGAACACCACCCAGAGGACCACCTTCTGGAGAACCACCACCCAGAGGACCACCATCCAGATGACTACCTTCTAGAGGACCACCTTCTGGGCGATCACCACCTGGGGGACCACCACCTAGAGGACCACCATCTGGAGGTCCACCTTCTGGAGGACCACCACCTAGAGGACCTCCTCCACTTGGAGGCCCACCTTTTGGAGGCCCTCATCCTAGAGGCCCACTACCATTAGGAGGATCCTTGGGAGGATCATCTACAAATCCACCACCCCAACAACTGGTATATCAACCAACTTATGGTCCTACTCGTATACATATGCCATATCAATATTACTAGTATGTACAACCTAATCGACAAATTTTGTTTTTGGAAACTTTGGAATTTCCTGACTTGTCCAAGTTGATCAATGATCCCATCCAACATAACCCTTTGTCTCTTGCAATTTTGGTCACATTATCATCGGACATTTCTAAGTTTCATGGGAAGCAGGGAGAGGATCCAAAAAATCATGTTATGACATTCCATCTATGGTGTTCTTATAAATACATGATGGATGATTCGGTCTGTTTGAGGCTCTTCCAGTGAAATTTAACTGGCAGGACTGCCAAGTGGTACATTGAGCTTCCACAACATTCATTTGTGGATTTCGACTCGTTGGCTACAGTTTTTCTTACCCATTTCTAGCTGCCTATCCGTTACGAAACTGGTATGGATATTTTAACATCACTTCATTAGAATACTTCCACCCATATATGAGATCATATTCATGAGTGGATGTCATGTCCCCTCCCCTCTACTCGTTGAGTGAGAGGACGCGATTCATTACTTCTACCATCTTAACCAGGGATCTAGCCTGATGAACATAAACAATAATGCATTGAAATAAAACATACATGTACAGATGCATAATACATGAATATATAGCAGAAGTAAAACTCATTCAACACATTTATATGTTCAATATAATAATTCATAAAACAAATACATTGCAGGAATAAATACAAGAAATACAAGAGAGAACTTATCTTGTAAATGAGTTGTCCCACAACTAGCTATGTCGCTGCAACGTTCCACCCAGCCATAGGCCAGTGTGCTCATCAATCTCTTAGCACCACTTCCAACCTCGAGTTGGGCATGATTTCCATAGGGAACTAGGGAACAACATGCTCACACATAGCCAAAACATATCAAAACTCAACCAAGCCAACCCACAGTTGGCTTTATCAGGATGCTAAGGTAGTGGAATGGTAGAATTGCTAAGCTAGTGAGCTTAACCACATAGCTATGGACACCTGCACAAGATCTATCTAGATTGGAATCCAAAATACCTACACACCCAACACAAGTAACTATTCCCTTCACTATTAAACAGTCCCTCAGGCCATACCTTCCCTTCTAATGCTCTTCAGGGTGTGCATAGAATATTTTCCAGCCCCTCTTAATCTCTTTGTGAGGTTCCTCTCTTGACTAGGTTTATCAATACAATTTTGGGCCTCTTCCACTCCTAAGTCTTTCAGACCAAAACAAGGATGCACATAATAGAAAAATACAAATGTTGGGTATGAGGAAATACATTTGGCAACCAAAAACAGAATTGCAGATGGGGAAATCCACCCTGGGTGAGAAATTCGATTTCACAAAATGTTTCTTGGGCATTACAGGGGAGAAAATGACCTCCCTAAACCCACAAATGGGGAAATATCTCTTACCATCCATTGAGCAACAAAAAAATGGATTTCTGGGTATGGAAAAATGAGGAAAACAACAGAAATCATGAAGGAAAACGCCCAGCTTGCTCTAACTGAGTGAGGAAGAGGAACACATGCGTGAATAATGGAATGGGAAGACATTTGTGGGTGTTTTCTTCCGCCACAAGAAAAAATTCATTTTCCCAAAACTGATGGATTCCCCAATACGAATTTTGACTACCATACTCTTCCATTCCCAAGGCATTAACTGCCCCAACCAACTTCTGGAAGAAATAAATGATCGGGAACAAAAGAAAAAATGGGTAGTTGACAGCTTTATGGGTTCTCCCATTGATATGTGGCTCAAAAATATTGGATCAATAGTTTGAATATTCCCCCCCACTATTCCTTGTGAAATCATGCCCCCCCCCATATCTTCGTTGCATTGACATAACTAGTTGTGGGTATTTTTATTAAATTACATTTTTACATGATGTCTCAATTTATAATGTTCCTGGCTAGAATGATAACCATAGGTATTGATTTTAACTGTCGATACATAAAACACTAAATCCATGGCGGGGCTTTTTCCTTTAGCTCATCACCATGATTTAATAATGGTATTTACATCATATACAATTTTAATGCAACAGGGGTCAAAATCGGGATATTACAGTGGAGGAGACGACAAAGACTTATTAAAGATCCTATCCTAGACCAATTATTGGTTGATTGTTCTATGAAATCTGTGTTTCCTCCCACTTCCCACGATGTGTCTATGGGCAGTGTTGGCACTGAAGAAAAAGCTATCAATCAAGCTCAGTATCTAGACTTGGTTTATTCTCAGTCCAAAACTTTATATGGTATGATTCGTCAGGATCCTCATCCCAACACATACCCTAACAAGCCACCTGCAAATACTCATGTTGATGGGGTTGTAGGTTCAATCCATCGCCCATCAACAGCGAAAACTGCTTAGTAGCAAAGTACTTCTACCATTGCTCCTTATACTCCTGCGGTTTCTATCAAGGTGAATGCTATTCAAACTACGCATACACCTGGTAATAAAAAGAAAGGAAAAGGAAAAGTTAAAAATTCAGGAAACCAATAGGAGAACCCCAAGACCGCAACCTTAAAGAATGAAAAAAGGGTAAAAGTAAGGCTAAGTATCCCATCCTATTGTGTAGAGGTGATCACTTCACAGAGTTCCCTCCTCATGAATAAATTAATAAGTTTTTGAAAAATAACCCTACACTAGTGGTACTTACCGATAATTTTCTATCTCAACAGCAGATGATTTCTCACATGTCTTCACAAGGGACCTCTTACTCTATTGAAGAGATCTGAATTATGTCCACTAAAACTATTAACTTGACTACACATAGTCAAACATATGACAAACCAGTAGAGAAGAAGGATGAAAGAAATTCTTCCGAGAAAGTTCCTTCTACAAAATATTCTCCTACACCTCCGTCTAATGGCCCTCTTATGATTGAGAAACCTAACTTTGAGTTGATTTTGTGACCACCTAAGAGTACTCTACGGAAATCTATTTTTAATCCAAATGCTCGAGCCGCTCAATTCTACATGTTTTTGAAGATTTGGCTCAAGCACCTTGTGCTATGTCTACATTGGAGGAATCCAAAGTTTCCCTACGTAGTGTAAAAATATGTTTATGGCTTTAGGGGCCTTAGATACAGATAACACTAATATGATTCATTTTAATGTGGAGAATTACAAGTCCAGGATATCCCACTAGCTCATGTGTCAAATTGCAGCCAGGGTAGTTGGGAGGAAGGTACATCATACTGTATTAGACGAATGGGTTTCCACCTCAATGTTGTCTATGTCTTTATGGAGAGCCATAGGTTCTCCCCAACTTACAAAGTCACCTACAACTTTGAAATCTTTCGACGGATGAGGTTTCCAACCTCATGGTCTGTTACCAGACCTATCAATTGAGATTAGGGGCAATATTGTTTCCATTCAAGTGGAGGAATTCGATGCTCTGTTGGATTACAATCTATTATTGGGGAGAAATTGGTTTCATGCTATGACAGATGTCGCTTCAACGATTTTTCGTACTCTCCAATTCCCTCACTTAGGGAAAATTGTGACCATAGATCAGCTTGATTTTTGTTCACCTGATGTTAATGCCCCTACCTCAAACAATATTCCTATGCTAGGGAAATCCTCTCTGCCTTATCAATAGATTGGGGTAGGGATGTTGAAGGATTATAATCTTATGGGTGTGTTTCCCTCGACTCCTCCTAGTATGGAAGTAGAAACTGTGAACATGATTTCCACAAACAGTTACATTCCTAAAGGTAAAGAAGTTGTTGAGACATATTCTCTAGGCTTTCATGAAGCACTCTAAAATGCCATACAATATGTTTCTGATGTCTACTATGATGATCATCATATAGTGGCATTTGATCCTTACCACCTACCCTATTAGCTCGATTCCCCTCTCCCCACTCTATATTAGCTCCCACAAACTTTCCCGGCGGATGAGTCTATTATGGAGATCATGAATGTGGATGAACCTATATGGGAATACCATCACCACAGATCCTCTTTCCTTCCCAATGCCAATTTGGTAGACTCTAATTTTGTTTCTCTTATTAGTATTGATATAGTAAAAAATCCTCAAATGCATGTACTATTACAAGGCACCGATTCCGAAGGGAACCTATGTAACATCACTCAAACGACTCCCATTGACATATCAATGAAGCTTGGAAATGTTGAACATGTTCATATAGGCCAGAACTGTTCAACTGAAGAAACTGAAAAGTATAGAGCTTTGTTCAAAGAGTTTCGAGATGTTTTTGCTTGGATGTATGAAGAAATACATGGGATCAATCTGTCCATCATGTACACGAAATCAAGACTTACCCCATGGTGATACTATTCTAGAAAAAAATTGTCAAGTCCATCTAGAAAAGTTGCGGCAATAAAATATGAGGTTGAAAAACTTGTGAAATCCAGTTTTATTTATCCTGTACCACTGATTGAGTGGGTATATAGTATTTTTCATGTTGCTAAGAAGCAAGGCACTATCAGGGTTTGCATCGATTTTTGAGATTTGAATAAGGCTTGTCCTAAGGACAAATTTCCTACTCCGCACATCGATCAAATCATTGATAATTGTGCTGGGATCGTCATCTTCTCATCTATGGATGGATTTTCCGGCTATAATCAAATAGAAAATTTACCCGTCGACCAACATAAGACGACATTTATTTTCCCATGGGGAACCTTTTCCTATCAGAAGTTACCCTTTGGTTTGAAAAACATTGGAGCTACATTCCAACATGCCATGTGCTACTCTTTTCATGATATTAAGCACATTGTGGAACCATATGTGGACAACCTCCCTGCTCATTCATGGCAACGAGAGGATCACCTAGGGAATATTAGGGACATTTTCCTTCGATGTCATCATTATCACATTCAGATTAATCCACAGAAGTGTGTTTTCTTTGTTGAGACTGGATGTATTCTTGGCTTCATGGTTTCCAAAGATGGCATCCAAATAAATACTTTGAAGATAGCTACTATTTTGTCCTTACCCGCCTCGACCAATATGACTAAACTCCAAAGTTTGCAAGGGAAGTCAAACTTTCTTCTCCATTTTATATGCAACTTTGCAGAAAAAACGCGTGGCTATTTGCATCTCCTAAAAAAGAACACTCTACTCCTTTTGGATGACTAGGCCCAACGAACTTTTGATAATTTGAAACATGCTCTGACACATTCACCGGTGTTGTACCCCCCAAATTATTCAAAATACTTTATGCTTTATGTTTTCGCCTCCAATACTACTATCAGTATGGTTCTAGTGCAGGAATATCTCAATGGTCGAGAGCATGTGATTTATTATTTAAGTAAGAGTCTCCTTGAATCCAAAACTTGTTATTTACATGTGGAGAAGCTAGCTTTGGCTACGGCCATCATTGTGCAATGTTTCTGTAACTACATTTTACTATGCACTACAATTTTCCTCGCTAATCAAAACCCATGTATTACATTTTGACTCGTCAAGTGCAAGGGGGAAATTATTCCCGTTGGATAGTCATCCTATAGGAATTCGATCTCAAGTTTGCTAAGGCTACTTCCAAGAAGTCCTTATTCTTTGCAAAGTTAATGTGTGACCTTCCATGTGCTCTCATGGAAGCTGAGCCCAGTGATTCATGTCCAGATGAATTTTTTTCCTGATTATCACAACCGACCCATGGTATGGATATTTGATCATCCATCTCCAGACCCAAAGGTTTCATCCTTATATGTCCTATGACAATCACTGATGCATCCGCCACCACGCTAAATATTACCTCATTCTAAATGACACACTATAACGGTGTGGTATAGACTCGATTCTCTAATGATGTCTTACTCATGATAAGGTTGAACACTTCATAAATGACTTCCACTCTAGAGCATGTGGTGGTCATCTTTATGGGATGGATACAGCTCAGAAAATCCTTTGCGCTAGGTATTTTTGGCCCTCAATCTTCAAATATTTTCATGAGGTGGTGAAAAAATTCCCACTGTTGTTGGGACGCATGCCTTAACGGTCATTAATTTTGGTAACTCCGCAGTTTTTGTGGAAGCTTGTAAGCGGAGTTGTGCGTCAAAATAGTCTTAGGGGTGTCGGGGTTGAGTCAAAGCCCTCTTTTTGTAATTGTCCATAATTTTTGGGTATAAGCCCATGATTTTGTAATAGTGCACTTGTATAAATAGGCACTCATGTAAAGATGTCAAGATTATCTAATGAGATGAGGATCATGTGATGCGAAGCTAAGAGCTATTTTGGGTTATAAGGTCAAGTCCCAACTATGTGCGTGGACGACCTCTACAGCTGAGTGCGCAGAGGGTTTTTGTAAGAAAGGTTCTGTGGCGAAGTGCGCAGTTTTGGGTGATTAAGAGGATCTGTAGCTGAGTGCACAGATCAAAACTATGAATTTTGTAAAGAGTTGAATATAAACACAGTTCTATGGACGTAGCCCCTACACTGGGGGTGAACCACGTTATATCTTGTGTTGTGGTGGTTCTTTTGTGTTGCTTCTGTTCTGTTATGTTTTTATGCTTTTGATAAGTAGGTGAATGCTAAAGTAAGATAACCGTTAAATAATAACTTCGTTGTGAATTCCCAGTTAAGGGTTAAGCAAGAAACATCTTTTATCTAACTGCGAAGCTATTTAAGTGAATGTCGAAGCTCTATTTTGTATACGTATCTATTGTTAAGGCTAAAGGTACAGTAATATCCCTCTTCTGCTTGCAGAAACCTGATTCTGCAGCACCCCATAGCTATTTCGGGTGAGACTACAACCTCTTCGTAGGTTGTTGCCGAAAGGGCCAACATTGTGGGTCTTTTTGTTGGTAGGAAGATAATAGTATAAAACCCAGGTCTGCCCTACAACCCAACAAATTGGTTTCGTTGCACTCGAAGCACCTAAAGTGACTCAGCCCTTGAAGACAAGGAAAGTAAACATTGGATCAGAAGAAATGCCTAAGTATGCTACCATTGGAGATTATTGGGACGAAGAAATGGTGAGCAAAGTGACCCAATTTCTCCATGAGTATCAAGACTTATTTCCGATGAAGTTATCAGAAATGAAAGGTATCCTTGGTGGTATAGGAGTGATAAAAATCCCTTTGAAACCTGATGCAAAGCTTGTGAAACAACGCCCTTATAGGCTGAACCCTAAGTCTACAGAAAAAGTCAAGATGAAGCTAGATAGAATGCTCCCTGCAGGAATCATTGAGGCTGTGAAAGAAATTCTGTCGCAGGTCAAAGCTCGAAGCTTTGTCAAAGCCGATGTCAGGAAGTGTCGAATATCCTTATTGTGGCGCAGCCAAAGTTACTGGTGGTGCTGAAGAAGGAAAGGTGTGTCGGAGCTCAAAATGCGACCGTTGAAAAAAATCAGATTTGGCGGCGCCGGTACGTTAACTGTATTAACTTCCTGTAATGATGAGATTTTGGGAAATCTACCGCTGTTTGGACAAGATCTCTGTTAGATTTGGTGTCTTCAATGCACAGTTATGGCAGATTTGATCATTGGATTCTATAAGAAGACACCCAACCCGACGCATTTCGCATTACACATTTTCTTGAGTTTTACAATTACGTCCATGTCAGCCGATCACGAACTTTAGGAATTAATAAGAGAATTTGAACTGAGGGGCCTGCAGAACCTTATGAGCAATCCACCTGCATCTGCACCCTGCGAAGCGACTCCCCCAGCACTGACTCAGCCAATGCAGACACGATCTACCAGGAAGAAGTTTAAGCTTGAAGTTTTTTCTAAGCGGAACAAAGACAGACATAAGCAATCAGGGAAAACACCGGAGGATCCTGAGATGAATCCATCTGGTTCAGCAGAGATCCCACCTGAAGGGGATGAGAAAGTTGCATCGTAGCATCCACCATATCTTCTGCCTGTTTGACCAGGAGTTCAGCCACCTCGGCGGAACGCCAAGTTCACTTTACGCACAATGACCGTGGTGGTCAAGCAATTATTGGCGTTGATACATGATGGGTACCTATGGATCGGAAACCAGAAAATAACCATCAATGGAGAACTCATTCACCGGGTTACGGGCTTGCCGAAGGAAGTCCTGATCCTAGCATTGAGTTTATGGGAAACCATGAAGACGCGAAGCTAGCACAGAGAATGAAGGAACACTTCGGGCTGACGAAAGGAAAGCGAGGGTATCAAACCTCAACCATTCAGCATCAAAACATTTGATTCGCTGCAGAACTCTTAGCATGCAAGTTAATGCAGAAATGCAGACCGAATGAAGTATCTACCCCGATCGTCAGTATTGTTGTGAACTGTGCCGAAGGCTACAGTTACAAATGGGCAGAGTACATTGCCAAGGAATTCCTTGAAGATGTCCGTGATGCACAGGAGAAAGGTAGACCCTTTCACTATTCATGGCTGATAGTGCTTATTGCACTAGTAGGATGGAAAGAACCTACCGAGGCGTAGTTTGTTGATGTGCCTTCGAACATGCCTGGCGCAGCAAGGTATGCATCTCTTTGGGTGTCGCAGGACAAAGCATCCCAGCATATGACGAACTATGTGTTCACCTTCTGTTCCATGAACATATCCTATGAGATCCTGCAGATGCCGCGGCTCAGTAATGAGCTATTTTCTTAGTATGCGGTAGTGGCCAATTTCAAGGCCGACATGCACAATGTCTTCATCCAGGCCCACGCAGATAATAAACATGCATGCTGGAAGTTGCCATATGTGGTGACCCAAGAAGACATCCTCGCAGTAGTTCAGTAGTGGTTGGCTGAATGGATGAAGGACGCAGGGACAAAGCCCAACATTCCAATCCCTCCAGTCACCAATGTGGGTGCTAGCCCTAGTGAGACACAGTAGAATGACCCACTTGAAGAAAGTGAAGAAAAAAGTGAGTCACAGCAGAGTGAAGGTGACCAGAGCGGAGATGGCGGAGATGATGAAGAAGAGGAAGAATCAGTCAAGACAATCTCAGACCCCAATTGCCCAGATAAACGCAAGTCGCCAGAGGCAGAGGAAGTTGCTAAGCCTTAGCCCAGGAAGAAAGCTAAGGCGTCGAAGGATAAGAATGTCATCAAAGAGCCTGCTTTGATGATTGAGGAGCTTGATCAGGCGCTGACAAAATCTATAGAGGCATTAACCAGCAAATGGAAAGAGTTTGCAGCTACGCACCTTGATGCGCTCACTGGTGTAGCGCAGTGAGTTGCAGAACTTAAGACGCTAACAGAAAAATCAGCGACTGGCGTTGCAGCAAGCAGTGTCCCAGTAAGCGCACAGCCAGAGATAACAGAGGACAAGTGCCAAGCGCAGCCCTCATAATAACTGACATAGCATCTCACTCGCAAATGAGTATGACAGTTGAGATAAATTATGCCAAGCTGTCTATGTCGGAGTTGCACCTTTGTCAACTGGAAATCATGAGGGAGATCGAAGAACGCGATAGCTTCTTGCACATGTAGTTGGAAAATACCATGAAGCAGAGTGAGAGCCTCGTTGCGCAGTTGAAGGAAGCGAAGCAGAGGAAAAGGGACGTAAAACACAAGCAGCTCACATTTTCACGAGTATTGGATGAGGCATGTTGAAGTCTTCCTGACTTCAACATGCAGGCTAAGGAAGAGCCGGAGAAAAGAATTGCCAAGCTGAAAGACTACGCACAACAGTATCATAGTGAAATAGAGAAGCTCAAAGCAGAACATGAGGCTCAGATTGCAGAGCTTCAACTTTGCATCATCCTGGAGAGCCCACCAAAGGTCAAGGAGCAGCGCAACAGAGATATTAAGGCCTCAACGACGAAGATCTCAGATCTTGCGAGCAACACAGGAAAACTGCAAGAGGAAACCATTGATGCCTAGGCCAACCTGTAGGACAATCCAGAAGTAGAAAAGCTACAAGAAACCATCAAGCAACAACAGACAGAGCTGGATGCAGTGAAGGCAGAAATTAAGACTCTGCCTCCTATGCAGAAGATGCTCAAGATAAAGCAAAGCAAGGAACTCCAGCAGGAAATTGAGTCATGCAAAATGAAAGCAACACTGCTGGAAAGTTCTATGCAACCCCTTGTCAATGAGGCCTTGGAGTTGAGTACTACTGCGAACAGCCAACTCAAAGTTCTGAAGGAGTATGATGCATTTGCATGGGAAAAGACCAGCGAAGCATCAGCAGCAGCATTGCAGGAGTTGGTGGAGAAGGAACAAGCAGCCGACGATATCATGTGCGGCCTCAATAAGCAGTTTATTATCTTTTCCAACAAGATTCTCCCACCAGACAAGAAGCAGAGTGTCCCGGGACAGGACACTGGTGAGTCTTAGGGGCCTGTTGGGGCGCGGGCCTTAACGGTCATTAATTTTGGTAACTCTGCGGTTTTTGTGGAAGCTTGTAAGCAGAGTTGCGCGTCAAAATAGTCTTAGGGGTGTTGGGGTTGAGTCAAATCCCTCTTTTTGTAATTGTCCATAATTTTCGGGTATAAGCCCATGATTTTGTAATAGTGCACTTGTATAAATAGGCACTCATGTAAAGATGTCAAGATTATCTAATGAGATGAGGATCATGTGATGCAAAGCTAAGAGCTATTTTGGGTTATAAGGTCAAGTCCCAGCTGTGTGTGTAGATGACCTCTGCAGCTGAGTGCGTAGAGGGTTTTTGTAATAAAGGTTCTGTAGCTAAGTGCGCAGTTTTGGGTGATTAAGAGGATCTGCAGCTGAGTGCGCAGATCAGAACTGTGAATTTTGTAAAGAGTTGAATATAAACACAGTTCAGTGGATGTAGCCCCTACACTGGGGGTGAACCACATTATATCTTGTGTTGTGGTGGTTCTTTTGTGTTGCTTCTGTTCTGTTCTGTTTTTATGCTTTTGATAAGTAGGTGAATGCTAAAGTAAGATAACTGTTAAATATTAACTTCGCTGTGAATTCCCAGTTAAGGGTTAAGCAAGAAACGTCTTTTATCTAACTGCGAAGCTATTTAAGTGAATGTCGAAGCTCTATTTTGTATAAGTATATGTTTTTAAGGCTAAAGGTACAATAATATCCCTCTTCTGCTTGCAGAAACCTGATTCTGTAGCACCCCATAGCTGTTTCGGGTGAGACTGCAACCTGTTCACAGGTTGTTGCTGAAAGGGCCAACACAGTGGGTCTTTTTCTTGGTGCAAAGATAATTGTATAAAACCCGGGTCTGCCCTACAACCCAACAACCTTGTCAACTTTTTTATCCAAAAAAGTGCACCCACCCTGCTCCGTTACACCCTATCATTGTCGTTGGCCCTTTTTCCAAATGTGGATTTATTTTATGCATTGTAATCCTACCTCAACCGGGGGTCATGGTTACATCATCATAGCCATATATTATTTCGAAAAATGGGTTGAGGAAATTCCTACCTATGCTGAATATGTTAATATTGTCTCCCTCTTCCTATTCAATCATGTAATAGCTAGGTTTGAAGTTCCACAATCCATAGTCACCGATCACAGATCCCATTTCCGTAATCAAATGATGCCTAAGTTGAGTGCTAAGCTAGACTTTCGTCATGAAAACTCAACTCCTTATTATCCATAGGCTAATGTTTAAGTCAAATCCATTAACAAAGTATTGAAGACTATGCTTCGTAGAATGGTTGGAGATCATAAATCCAATTGGAACTTAACTCTATTTTCTGCACTATGGGCTTATAGAACTTCGGTTGAAACAACAACTAGTTTCACATCATTTCAATTGGTCTATGGACTGGAAGCCGTCCTACCTATTGAATGTGAGATCCCATCACTCAATCTTGCAGTGGAGCTTCTCCCAAAAACTTCTGTCGAAGAAGAACGTTTTATGTATTTAATGAACCTTGATGAGCATCGAAGAGATGTTGCCTTGGCTAATGAGGCACATAAAAAATGCATTAAGGCTCAATATGATAAGTTCATTAAGCCTCGTTTGTTTAATGAAGGCGACCTGGTTCTGACCTATGATAAGAACCATGACAAACTTGGAAAAGGGAAGCCGAAATCCATGTGGTATGGTCCCTTCATCGTGAATAAAGTCTTAGATAAAGGGGCCTATGAGCTTGTAGATTATGAAGGGATAACTTTCGGGCAACCTTGCAAAGGGTTGTACTTGAAAAGGTACAATGCTTGAAGATATCTCTGTTATAGTACCTTGTATATATGTACATTGATTTACTTTTTGGTGTGGTTTTAGTATTTCAATATGGTTTTGAGTTTTTTTCAATACTATTATACCATTTTTGGCTGTGCAGATCAAATGGATTTTATAGTTTTTTTTATGGTGCTTGTCTTCATACCTTGAACCTTGCTTCAACTGCTTGGGTTTTGTATTCCCCAGCTCATGACCTAATCAGTTCAGGAGCGGTTTGTGTAGGTTCAGCCACCAATAATATCACCGAGTATCATGCAGTAATAGTTTTGTTAACCAAGGTTGCATCTCGGGGCATTGATCACTTGGTAGACTTCATGGACTCACAGCTAGTGGTTTTTCATTTGAACCATGTGTATTCCATCCGAAACCCTATACTTCTCTGTCTTTTTCAAAGAGTGCATTTGTTATAAAGATCATTTGAAATTATTACTTATTGGCAAATTCCTAGGTCTTGTAACACAGTTGCAGACTCATTAGCCAATTACATAATGGACAGGTATATCGCTCACACATAAATTTTGATTAAATGAAACATGGTTCATTGTAAATAAACATAAACAGTAAAAACACATAAAAACTCATATAAATATCATTCCACATTTGAACATAGATAAGCCGCCATAGATAAGTTTGTATATATATATAAAGAGTGTTTAAAAAAAAATGATCTCGAGACCGTGACTAAAGCACACTAGCTTTGAGATATACAAAATGACAAAAATATTGAAGCTATATAGATTTTAGTGTCTACATCATATAGGATAACTAGTGATTATCGTGGTAACACATGATAGCTGTCGCTACCCTCCGTAGCAGACGTTCAAATTGACCGAATACTCCAGTAGTATGCCTCTGGTACCTCCTAGGGAGGTCATCCGTGAAAATTTCTGGAATATCTAGAGGTAACCGGTTGAGGTTCTCCTCCTATTAAATCAACTCGTCATCTCCTCTGTGAAAAAAGCGGCCCCCCGCACTCCTGTCAATTGGGGAGGAACCCCCAGGTCGTGCATCTCCTACATCTGCATGAAATTTTTATCTCGTTAACATCCATAAAAATTATAAAACATAAAATATAAAAAAAAATCCATTTCTTGACTATTCTTCTTACCAATATCGCCCCATTGGGCACTTGCTGGTAAGGGTAGGTATGGGTCTCATATGAAGTCAATCTCAACATATGCATAATCCTAAATCATGAGTAGTTGGTCATCCAACCAATGGAAAAAGGATCTCCCATACTTAAGTTTAGACCCACCGCCACCAGTGCATGCCATGATCTATACCCACTACAACATGTGAGGGTCTCGTGCTCTCAACTCAGTGAAATCTACTTGTGGCCTCAGATGAGGTACCCTCTCAAAAAATAAGGATGCCAAGATGGTACCATATCCAAATTTATTCAGCTCTCCTTACTGACACTTAGTCAGTTAATCCTTAAAAGTGCTCAGTAAAGCCTCAACCTAGTTAAAGAACGCAGGCACCATAGCCTCCAAAGCATAGAGCATGTGTGTTCAGAATCCTGATGAGCCCCTTGGCTCCCTAAAACTTGTTGCATAGTGAAAAGAACTGTGTGAAGAGGAAAATCAATCACCTCTTTAATCAGGATTTTCTTCCTAGACATCTTTGTACCGAGAAAATAGTGACGATCTATGAGCTCCTGTGTGGTGGCATCTCCTCCTCGAGGACCTGTCAGTGAGATAGGTGCCCCGCGCCTAGATGAACCTATAAGGAAGTAGATGTCTTCTACTTCCACAGTAAGAACGTGGGACCCCACTTCAAAGTATTATTGCTCCGGGTTCTACATTCTTAGTATATACTCTAGTAATCTCACATGAGACCTCATGCTTGGAACATTGAAATTTTTTAGGAGGCCACAACCCTATAGAATGGCTATATATCCAGCATCTGCTCTAGCCCTAAAATCATCATCTTCATGTTGAATCTCCTTCTAGACAACCATTTTTTCCAAAGTAACTTGCCAAAATTCCAATTCGAAGTATTAGAACATTTCCAACCATTAAAAATACTTAAAAATATTTCTTTTGGCTTAGGATTTGTGCATTTTAGGGAATCTTGCGGCACCACCTTTCTCGGCATGAAAACTGTGGTCAGTAGTAGGGCACCACCATTCCCGAAGGGAGAAAGAGCGTTACCTTGCGGGCATTTTTTACCCTTGGGTAAAAACCCCAAAACCCTAAAAATTTGCATGGAATGTAAAAATGCAACCATAAAAATGTTAGGATTGGGTTTGGATGTTACCTGGAGCCGACGAATAAAAAAAAATAACTGGCTGATGACTCTGGAATCCTTGCCCAAAGTTTGCACACAAATGGCTCCAAATAGGTCTCCAACTTGGTAAATAGTGAAACGGTAATTTATTTTTACTATTCATTGGTTTTTATATGAGATATTTTGGGTTTTATTATTATTTTAATCATTTTAATTATTTTATTAATAAATCCCCTTTTACATAGTCATTAAAAACTGGTTTTTTAAATAATTTGGAGGTCTAATAATCTTTTCAAAGGTTTTGCTGGGATAAAAGTTGAAAGTTTTTGGTTATGAGAGAGTTTGTTTTTTACTTTTTTGTACTTTCATAAAATGGAAAAAGTCCTTCAGTGCTAATTTTGAAATTTTGGTCGTGCTCTTTGAACCTAGCACCAAATTTCTGAGTCAACTTTGCGCTTCTTTCCAGACTCGTTAAACTCCTTTATCATGAAAAGAAAACCTAATAGAGTCCTCTTTAATCTCTTTTTGATCTCCTTAAATGTGAAAAGATTGTCGAGTGAGCTTGTCTTCTTCATGCTCGTAAAAGTACTTGAAGAGTCCTCTTTCCGACTGTAGTTTACCCCTTTTTCAGTTCGGATTGACTAATTACGAAAAAATGAATACTCTAGTTGATCTCAGCTAGAAGAGTTCTCTTGAGCATTATTTTATACTTTTTTGGGCCATAGGAACTAAATCATGCGAAAAAGAGCTTTTTGGAGTCTTCTGTGTTCATTCAGACTCTCTAAGCATGAACAATACCAACTTAACTTTCATTGGACTAGTTAAATTAAACACTAAGAGACCCTGTTTTTGGGAATGAACCCCTCCTTTCTCAGGTTTGTGAAACATATGAGAATGGAATTATCTCATGATAAGCTGTAACGAGTGTTTGTTACCCTCTTTGAACTTGTAAAAATGAAAAATAGGAACTCATCAATCATGATTGGGAAATTAACGGAAGGGAACTATTTCATTTGAAATAAATGGAAGTTTCAGTCACCTTTGAACATGGAACTTGTCTGCATTTCATTCATTCAATTGGGTATTCATCTTTCTTCCAAGTTGATCCATTTTCATGATTCATGTGACTGCTTTGATTCTTTCGAAGAATGCATCGTACACTGCCGCATTATGTTTTGGTATTCGCCTGGTCAAGTCAATGCTGCCAAGTCTTCGGTTGTGCCGCCCGATGTTCAAAGGGAAGTCATGTTGAGAGTTTTCATCTGCAGTCAATTTTTTTTGTTAGTTACCTTTGACTTAGTCCTATGGTTACATCATACTCAAAATTCCAAAACTTTGTTCCAAGTTTCATGTCATCGATGTGGGATTCATCATGGCCCTCCTTCGACGAGACTATTCCTGTCGACTTCAAATTATCATCCATGAATTATTCTTAAAAGTATGGCAATAGGTACCTTGATATCTGTATGCATCAATAACATATCCTTTCGCTTTCGACATAGGTTTACATAATTGACCTTTGATCAAAATATTCAACCGAGTGTTCGACATCAAATCATCTATTCACACTCATGGGATTGTACTAGGGTACCTTGGGAATCATCGACATCAATGGTGATCTCCCTTGCACTTGTTAATGTTTCTCATCATTGACTAGTAATCAAGTGGTATCTACCATGTTCGACATCAGGACCTTGTAATCACATGGATAGAATCGTACTTTGTGGAAGATGAGATGAAAACCCTAGGTATCTATTAAGATCTCATTGCTTTCCCTAGGTTGTGATGGAATATTTATATGATTCCTAGCATGGATCCACATTTGTATGGTCGTGTATGTGCTCAAATTTACTTCCATATGACATAGATATACATTGTATGCATGGTAGCTATGTCCAAGTTTGAGTAATCTTCACATGGATCTACAATGTATTCTAGTAGGAATGATTGTTCATCCCTTGCATGGATCTTCCTTATATTGGTCTGCAACCATGATGAGGATTCATTTGTATTGACTCAAAGTATTGATGTATTGCAGAAAATTGGGGTTGATGATGATCTCCGATCAAGAAATTTATTGCCTCGAAGTGATAAATTGTTCTTACAAAGATTTCACCTATCCTATTCATCTAGCCGCATGCTTTGGGGGGCATTCTGTTACACACAATTCCCGTCATGACCATATAATGAGAGCCAAAACATCATGAATTGCCTCAAATCCCCAAAATGTGAAGTTGGACCCTCACTAGGTTTCATATTTTCATACTTGTTTCCACCACCGCCTTTTCCCTTTATGCAATAAGAGTTACCCCTTTCAGTAACGCCTCTTGTTAATTGACAATAAGCGGTGCCACCGCCTAATAACTTTGAGTGATAAGAGGTGTATCCTTGCTAATGCTTTGTCTCCATAGAAAAAGAGCAGTGCTCGAGTTTCAAAACAAAAAAAGAGAAGATTCATGAAGCTTCTCGAATATTAGCTTTGTGGCACCCTCATCCCTACTCTTGTGGACCATCTAGACTCGAGATCCCCCTTATTAGGATCTCCCTTCCACCTAATCCATCATTTTCTCAACCATTTATATCCTCTCAAGAGCTATAAATACTGGTTCACCCCCCATGGGTAAAGGGAGAAAATTTATGCTGCTGCACCAAAGTTCTAGCCAAATCTAGGGTGATCATAAGGAAGGCAAGTTGAGGCTTTGAGGAAAAGAATTGGCATGAGAGGAGACATCACAACACTAAGGCATAATTGTTGTAATCTCTCTCTTTATTTGACTATGCAATAAAAAGTTTATATTCTGTAAATCTTATTGTATTTCTAGCTGTGAAGGATTCAATCTAGGGAAACATCTCTCATCCGCAAGAAGTGAGAATTTCCAGCAACTGTGAGAGAGGGGCTCCAATCCTAAAATAAAATTAATCTCAAGGTAAATAAAATTGATTAACATAAGACATGGGGGTACATAACCAAGAGGTTTAATCAAGTACATAAGGAGGGTTTACAACATCAACATAGTCTCAACATACATAGGTAATCACTTTTCCACAACTCCTTGCTCGTAACATCATGGTTCCTCATACTCTCTTTCATGGCATCTGTATTCTAGTTGTTTTTATTTTATTAATTATTTTAAAAGTTCAACATAATAAAAATAATAATAATGTGCAAACCATATTCCAATCACCTTGTGCCACTATGTCCAACTTAACAACAATAATAATATGTCCATGGGATAAATCAGAGGGTATTACATCCCTCCCCCCTTAAACCATGCATCTTCCTTGATGCATACAGATACATGTCTCAAAATCTCAAAACATATGAGGGTATGCCTCCCTCATCACATCGTCCAATTCCCATGTTGTACCCTCAGGAGTATAGTGGCTCCACTGAACTTTAACCTGAAGGATTTATTTGTTCATGGGCATCTTGGTATTCTTTCCTAAAAAGGAAACATGCTCTACCAAAAATTCTTCTTCTGAATCCACCTAGTCATATCAAATATATATATACAAAACATAATCATCATCATGTATACATGTCGACATGAAATCATATATATACCAACATGCTAACAAGGATCATATGTTAGTATCAAAATAATCTAAGCAACAATATATCATATCATATGCATCATGATCTAATGTAAAACAAAAGCTTTAACTCTACAATTTACCTGTATCATATTCCAGTCAATTATATGCCTAGGATCATGCACATACTTTTTCAACAAAGAGACATGAAACACATTATGCACTTTTATGCTAGGAGGAAAAGCTAGTTCATAAGAAACTTGTTTTATCTTTTCCAAAATCTCCAAGAGACCGCAATATCTAGATGCAAGTTTAGAATATTATTTTTTCGTTTCACTTTCAAAAACACATGATCCCCAGTCTAAAACTGTTTGTCAATCCTATTTTGGTCTACATAATTTTTCTTTATATCGTGTGTTGTTTTCAAATTATGTTTGATCCTAACCATTTGATCTTCCATTTCCTTTAATAATTCTGGCACAATGATAACTTTGTATTTCGGATTGTCCCAGATAATAGGTGTGTTGCATTTTCTTCCATACGTTGCTTTAAAAGGACTTACTTTCAAAGAACAATGATAACCATTTTTATAAGCGAATTATACAAGATCTTAAAAAATTCCCATTTAGTAGGTTGATCCATTAAATACATTCCTAACATGTGCTCAATAACCTGATTAACCCTTCATGGATTTCCATGTGTCTGAGGATGATGTGAAGTACTCATATTCAAATTTGTTCCAAAACCTTTAACAAACTTTTCAAAAAATGACATGTGAATTTTGAATCCTTGTCTGACATAATTGCTTTTGGAATACCATGCAATCTAGCTACCTCTTTCATATAAATATATGGTATTTCATTTTTAATGTGTAGTCTTAACTAGTATAAAGTGAAATGAATTAGTTATTTTTTCTACCACTACCATAATATCATCATGTTGTGACCTTGTCTTAGGTAATTTTGTGATAAAATCCATACTAACTACATCCCATTTCCATTCTAGTATATGTAAATGTTGTAACAAACATGTAGGTTGTATATGGTCAAATTTTACTTCCTAACATTCTAAGCATCTAGCTATGTAATCTGCAATTTTCATTTTCATTCCTGGCCAGTAATAATCCTTCTTAACTTATGATACTATCTTTTGATAACCATAGTGACCTGCATGCAGTACATCATGATTTATTCTAAAACCAATTTATTTACATTTTCTAATTTAGGAACATATACCCTATTCTTATACTTAAGTATTCCATCTTCCAGTTTATAGTGTTCAAACTTATGTGTTATTCCGTGTTGTTGCAAACCTACTTTAAACTATTAAAAAAAACATTTGTCGCTTGTTTGCCTCTTTCATTCTATCCATAAAATCTGAAGTGCTAGTACTGATAGCTAAGTGCATCACAAGCATTTTCCTATTGAGTGCATCCACCACTTTATTTTGTTTTCATTTTATATGTTTAATGTTAAAATCGTAAACACATTGTAGTTCCATCCATATTCTTTGTATTGCATTTAGATTAGGTTGTTCGAACAAGTATTCTAGTCCATGTTGATCAGTTCTTAATTGAAATTTCTTTCAAATTAAGTAGTGTCTACATATCTTTAAAGCATGTACTAATACCGCTAATTCCAAGTCACATGTAGCATAATTTTGTTCGTGTTCCTTTAACTTCCTAGAATCATAGCAAATAACATGTCCATTATGAGTTAACACACTGCCTATACCCTACTAACATGCATCTATACATACCACAAAATTTCATCTGTATTTTCAGTTTTCAAAATCAGTCCACTAGTAAACATCTCTTTAAGCTTCTAAAAACTTGTTTCACATTTAGATGTTCAATCAAACTTTATACCTTTCTTTTGTAAAAAATTTATCGGATGTGCAATATTTGAAGATCCTTCTATAAACCTGCGATAGTAACTTGTTAATCCCATAAAATATCTAACTTCTGACACATTCTTAGGTGTTGTCCAATTCATAATTTATTCTATCTTTTTGGGGTTAATTGAGATTCATTCTTCTGATACAATGTGTCTTGAGTAGTGGATCTTTTTTTGATAAAAAGAGTACTTCCTTAACTTAGAATAAAGTTGATTCTCTTTGAGTACCTTCATTACTAGTCTCAAGTGTTTTTCGTGTTCTTTCTTTGTCTTAGAGTAAACTAGTATGTCATCCAAGAAAACAGTCACAAACTTGTTCAAATATTTTTGAAAAATCCCATTCATCTAGCACATAAAGGTAGTTGGTGAATTTGTCAAACCAAATGGAACAACTTTAATCTCATATTGACCATATCTTGTTCTAAAAGTTGTCTTACTGATGTTTTCTTCCTTAATTAAGACTTAACGATAACCCGACCCGAGATCTATATTTGAAAACACGTTTGAACCCCTTAATTGATCAAATAAGTAATCAATTCTCGGCAAAGGATACTTTTTCTTGATATTTTATTTTTTAATTACCTGTAATCTATGCAAAGTCTTAACGTACCATATTTTTTTCTTACAAAAAAAATCGGTGCTCCCCAAGGTGAAACACTAGACTTGATAAAACCTTTCTTTAATAAATCCTCAAACTGCATCTATAACACTTTCAATTCAAGTGTACTCATCCTATAAGGGACTTTAGAGGAAGGAACTATACTTGCCACTTGATCAATGGTAATGTCTATATCTCTTTTAGGAGGCAATTCGGGTATCTCTTTAAATACATCTACAAATTCCTATAATTGAGGTTCATTTTCCTTAGATTCTTCTAGGTGAGATGCATAAAATTGATGTCCTTTTCTAAAACACGTCTTTAACTGTAAAATTTTAACATGTCTTAAAGATATCGGTCTATGTATTACTTTAAATGCTGATTTTTTTCCTTCCTTATATATACATGTGTAAGTATTATTGTCACAATCCAAGACATCTCGATGTGTAGTCAACCAATCCATACCAATCAGAACAACATAAGAGACTAAGGAGATAACATTCAAATATGATAAAGTATTTAAACCATTCTTTTCCAAAGGACATTGTCTTACTATTTATGTGACTTTTATTTTATTTCCAGTTGTTAACTGTACAAGGACTACTACCTCAATGTTATTTTTCTTAAGGGAACAATTCAAAACTGCACTAGGTGCAACATGACCATTACTAGCTCCTGAATCAATTAAAATAAACATAGTTCTATTACCAATCTTACCTGCCACTTCTATCATGTGAGATTGATGATCTACTTTCCTACCTTCCAAAGTTGCATAAATTCTCTGAGTATTACCAACATCACCTATTGTTGCTTCTTGAATATTTTGAATGTTGTCACCTTTATAATTATGTGTACAATCCCTTACATAACGATTATCATTACAATTCCAACATCTAACAAGAGGTGTCGTATCTAAATATGGCTACTTCTGAAAATTACCACTTATGTTGACAAGAGGCTTCTGAAATAAATAACTAAGCAAAATGCATAGAAGGATTTAATTATTTTCAAACACCTTCTAAATATTCGAAAAAAAATCATCTTTCACAAAGATAGCATCACTTTCATAATTACCATTCATATAGGAAACATTTAACTTGTATTCAAGCAAGAAAATTTAAAGCGACAAAGAGGCCCAACATCCACAATGTCGCAACTGTAGCTTTGATACCACTTCTAATGTCCCTCGGGGATATAAAATGGTATCAGGGACATATAATTATATCTATAAGGATATTTAGATAATTTTATCACAGCGGATTAGTCAAACAAATATTTAAGTAAATTTTTCTTGATTTAATCTTGACATAAATTACCAATAAATTAAAATAAATTCAATAAATATTCCAAAAAATGATCCAATGCTTGGGAATGTTTCTTAACATAATATAAAATCATCAAAAATTCAATAAAATCCATATCATATCTGAGAACCACTTCTAAAGTATAACTATTCGTATTCATAGTTAACTAGTGATTAGGGTGTTAACTACGACACTAAGTGCACAAATGACAACACTTATCACAATTCCAATTTTTTAACAAATAGCCATCGATTACTAATATAAATGGATTAATAACATATAATTTCAATTAAATAATTCCTAATTATCAAAATTACAATAATTAATCATGGTAATTACGAAAGAGAGTCCACAAGACTAGTTAACTAGTTTTCCAATATAAGCAGTTAGTCTTGCATAAAATCAACTTGTAACCATGCCATTAAACCAAAAATAAATTCCACAGACATTAAAAACATATTTTAGTGTGCTCCTACATCCAATTAAAGGCTAGTTTTTAGATCATTCCAATTGCACATAAGGTGATATTTTCCATCAATTCCAATGAAACTAGTTAACATTCACCACAAGGAATTGAGTTTAAATAACTGAACAAAAATGAAATGAATCCATAATTAAATTATAATACCTAATAATTATCCACTTATATAAAATAACATGTTATAGACAAAGAACATGGCTTTAGCATTCCGTTTTTACGAAAAAAAGAGATTCAATCCACTACTAGTTATCAACTTTCACTGCAATGTACCTAATTTCCAATTTAACTTTCCAAATGCCAAATAAAGAGAAATATATGAATATTGTAGTGCATGGAAATAATATAATGGTTCACATACATTCATATTTTTGTATCTTTACTCCCATCTACATTCCATTAAATTACTCACAAACTAGCTAATTCTACTCATCCAAATTGACTAGCAATTATAGGAATCACTAGAATAATTAAATCCACGAATCATAGAATAATTAAAATGTCACTAAAATATAAAAAAAATATTTTTTTTATCACTCATAACAGAGGTATATCTCATTTGAACATTTTTTCAAACACTTCACATGCAAAGTCACAAATCTACTCAAAACAATTCCATTAAAGGAGCTAGAAATTGGAAACTGACTAGAATTTCGGTAGAAATTTCCCAAACACTATAGATAAGATTTATCCTAAAATTATCACACAAATTTAAATTGTATTTATCATACATAAGCATAAAAATAACACTCAATAATTTTTACAAACACTTCATGTGCCAAGTCTCCAAACTATGCAAAACAATCCAGTCGAAGGACTAATTTCCTAATAAAAGGTAGAAGCATCAAAGAAAAATGTCTTAAACATTTTGAGGATATTATAAGATAAATATACACATTATATAATTAACATGGGAATAAATATCATTTCTCTATAATATTTTTCAAAGAATAATTTCCTCAAACAATTTGTGCACAAAATCCCAAAAACTAGTTTGCACTTCCTTGACGAAATTTACTTTCATAAATAGATTCAATTCCATGAGAAATTTATTCCATGAATATATCATATGTTTCATAAAAAATTTAATGTGCATACATACATAAATCATATCAGATCCAAATAAATTAAAAAAAAAAACATGAGATAAAGCACTTATACAAATAGGCAACCAGAATTGACCATGCCACATTCCACCCAATCATAGGTTCAATGAAAGACAAAAATCACTTTGAAATGGTCACCCCCGATCCAAAACCATTATTCCGCAAGAAATGGAACACTCAACCACAAATTCTTTCAATAAATAAATCCAACTATAATCCAATGGAAAGTACGACCTCTACTTCCAGTCCATGTAAATTCCAATGGCTCTAGGACAACATTCCAATCACAACCCAATGACGAGTAGCACTTTCAATCTAGAGTGATTCCAGTGGATCCAGGACAAATACCAATGGCTCCAGGACAAATACCAATGGCTCCAGATTAACTCATCTTGGGCATGGGCTCAGTAAGGATATCATACCAAGAGCAGCAAGATAAGTCCACAAGTTCCAAACACAAGAACAAGAGAAAAAGCATGAACCAACACACAAGAGTGACTTATCACACAAGAAAAATCAAATTCCTCCATGAGCAATTCAAATTGGAAGAGAGATGGACACAAGCATGAGATTTACATTCCAAAAATAAAAAATAGGAGTTACACATCGTGGCTACACCAAGATGCACACTAACCAAACTCATGAGGGTGCACTAGGTGAGAGGGGGAGTTCAATACTCAAATAAAAATTAATCTCAAGGTAAATAAAACCAAGGAGTAACATAACATGTGAGGGTACATAGACAAGAGGGTCCATCAAGTAGATGAAAAGGGTGTATAACATCAACATAGACTCAATACACATAGGTAAACACTTTTCCACAACCCCTTTCTCATAACATCATGGCTCCTCATACTCTCTTTCGTGGCATCAGTCGTTTGGTTGTTTTTATTTTATTGATTATTGTATAAGTTCAACATAATAAAAATAATAATAATGTGAAAACCATAGTGCAGGCACCTTGTTCCACTATTTCCAACATAACAACAATAATAATATGTCGAGGGGATCAAATAGAATCTCAAAGACCCTGTTTTATACATTATGCATGAAAGGAATTAATGTAGTCTAACATAACATGGTATTTACCTTGGCACAATATCCTCCATCTCATGGTCTTGATAATTTATGATAGGTAAATTCCCCTGCCTAAAGGCATTGACAAATCCCATCCAAATTGATTTTAGTGCATGTATATCATAATATTAAGCATGGTTCACACCACAAATGCACAGATCTACGCCCTCAATAATCTTTCTAGCCCATTGCCAAAATCCATAATGTTAGAATACCAGGACAAACAATGGACTGAAACCTTTGACTACACACAAATACCCTTTCAATTTCAAACACACAATGAGCATGTGAATATAATGAGAGACTTCCCTTTTAATGAACCTAGATAGGAGGATCATGTCGATCATAATGGGTTATAATTAAAAACCAAATCTAAGGAGGTGGGGAAATAATGGGAGAGAAGGATGGGAACTAAAGATTAAACTATAAAAAATTTTAAGTACTAAATGGGGTAAATGAACATTGAGAACCAACTAATGCAGCACCAAAGATCCAAGCTAGGGGAAATCGTTATGACCCTAATATATACTTTGAACTGTAACTAAAAATATGACATGAATATGTTACGAATTGGAGCTATGATACCATCGTTATGATCCAACCAAGAATTATGTTGTTATAACTAAAATATGAATAATCCAAAATTTGAAAATATAAAAACTAAAGAAAATCAAATATAGAACTACAAGAAAAAATATGAACAATAGTAGCAACGATGAAATACTTTATGACTGATATTTCAGCCAGACTTACTAAAAATGGGTTAACCAATGAAATGCTCCCTTGTTGTGGAAAGGTTGAAACAATAAAACACATCATTTGGGAGTATTAATTTGGAAAATAAATTTGAAATTTCATGCAACTACAATTAAATTCTCTTTTTTAAAACGACATTCATTGTACAAGATACAAAACAAACAACTTGATATTAGATTTTTAATGATTTTGAGAAACCCAAATTTTTTGTGTTAAAACTTATGAATTTATAACATGCTCATAGTAAAGTTTTATTTTTCTTTTGGTCTACATTTGGTATTTATGAGAAGACTCTTCTTTAGATTGAACCTTAATTAAATTCCTCTTGGTTTTATCACTAATTCAACAAGGTTAGATAGCCCTAGTGCTTTTTTTTTGTTCCTGATATGGATTTGTCATAATAACATATCTCAGTTTTTAGAAACTAGTATTACGTATTTACCATTTAGTTTTGGGATGTAATTTCATTGTTTTGAATCCATTTCTCCAAGTTATGTTGTCACAATCGAACAATTATATGATTGGGAAAGATGGATTTTGACAACTAGTACAATGAAATTTTATACATGGCCTTTTACATTATCATGGTTGCAAATTTCTCTGAACCAATATATATATATACATTATCAAGGTAAGCGGGCTAAAGGTCAAGCAGGTTTTAGAAGGCATCACTCAACAACGGACCACCTTATTACTCTTAGGATCATTATGGAGGAGTGCCGCAATGACAAATCCGATCTCTTTTGCTGCTTTGTGGACTTTAGAAAGGCTTTCGATACGGTACCTAGAAATAACCTTTGGAATAGGTTAGAAGAGCTTAAGATTCCTTTCGAGCTAAGAGCTGCTGCGATAAGGCTCTACGAGAATGTAATTGCCAAGTTTAAAAGCAATGAGGGGTGGTCGAAAGATATTAAGTGTAATATCAGAGTTAAACAAGGTTTCCCCCTCTCCCCTACCCTTTTCGGCATTTACATTGATAAGTTAGAGAGTTGTTTAGAAGAAGCAGGCTGTGCTAGTACGATCCTAGCTGGCATAGTCATCAACCTTCTTCTTTATGCTGACGATATTGTCCTTATGGAAAGGTGTTCTTTTGATCTTGATAAACAACTTTGTCTTCTTAAAGATTTCTGATCTACAATGGGTATGACTGTTAACACTGACAAAACAAAAGTTATGATTATCAAATCCAAGAAGGACACATACGCTAATTTTTTGTATGACAATAGCAACTTGGAGGAAGTGTCTTCTTACAAGTACCTAGGAATTGATATTCATCACAAGCTCAACTGGAACTATAGCATTGAGAAAAGGATTAACGCAGGGTGGAAAGCTTACTTTGGTCTTGAAAATAACTGTAAAGCTGCAAACCTCGTGATGTGGGACAAAAAGAAGCTCCTCTTTGAAACTATAGTCACTCATGTTATCTTATATGGGTGTAAGGTTTGGGGTTACAGCATCTCTAGAGAATCTTGGAGAAAGATTGAGCAAATCCAGAAGCGTTTTATAACTTACAACCTCAAAATAAAAAACAATACACCCTATCCTATTCTCCT
>LPNX010076801.1:453390-522604 GCA_001517045.1 Pseudotsuga menziesii
ATAATTTTTTTATTCAATCAACTCAAATTCCTCTATTGGGAAATATACAAATAAGGGATGAAGTTCAAATATATATCTCAAAATTTCATTAATCATCCATCCCCAAATATTGAATCTTTGGTAAGGTGAAGGTTAAACATTGAAAGTTTGGAATCAAATATCCCTTCTCAATCACAGACCTAAACTATATAGTATAAAGAAATAAGTCCAATCTATTGGAAGTCCATTTTTCGACAATCCAAAAACTATTCCAACTTCCCTCATTAACCTATTATTAATAAGTTGTAAAGAATGAGCATTTATAACTAGAAACCAACAAACTAGAAAATTGCTATAGCCATTGATATCATATTGATTGTCAAAACTTATATTATGTATATTTAGTTATTGGACAAAAAAACTCAGTTTTGGCATGATTGTTCCAAAGGATTTTAGGAGACATTTGGACCATTCCATCACTGTAGGTCGCAGCAATCACTACTTCAAATCTTGTTCCTTTAGTCTTAATATATACAAGATAAAGTTTTTAGTTACAAATAATTGGAACTTTTATAATATCTAAGTGTTTATGCAACTCTTTTTATTTTAATTGACCATGCATCAAAGTCTTTGTTATGCAATACATCCCAAAATAAATGATAACCTCCAAATTCATAGTGCAGCCAACTTCGGTTAGATTTGGAACCTTAGGAATGAACTGGGAAGAATTCTAGATATTTGTCACGAGAGAAACCATTGTTTGGTATTTATCCATCAATCAAAGACCCAAAAAACAATATCCCAAGTCAAAAATTTTGAGGTTATTCAACTTTCCTATGGACTAATAAAATACTTGTATATTCTATTTTCATTTCTGTTATTTTTTGGTGGGGATGGGGCTCTAGAAATCATGTATATCTAGGTGGAATTTGGTGAGATTTCCATGCTTACTATGCACCCATGTTCTCATTGTGGCCTCTTATGATGTCATCACCATCCCCTTACAAATTTATAAATAATGTAGCTACCATAGGCCAATTGTATGTTAGTTTTTCATCATATAAGCTAGCATTATGATATTAGGATCTTTTCACTGAGAGAATAACAAGCACGGAAATAAAACATAAGCACATCACAAGAGACAAGAGACACAAAGATTTTTCCTCAGGGAAACCATAAAGGAGAAAACCCCGCAACTTCCTCAAAGATTGAATCAGCACAAAATGGTAAAACCAGAAAACAACAAGATGCACTCCCGACAGCAGTAGTCTTCTTCTTGTCTAGTCCCAGTGTATTTCCTTCCTCACTTAGGCACCACACTTGAGTGAGTGAGTGATATGTTGCAAGTGATAAATAGAGAGGCTCTCACTCTCTATTTATATTCTTCCGTTCTCTTAAAGTGCACTCCAACATGTCGGCCTCACTTAACAATTACTTACTAGAGCCGACATCTCTAGGAGTGTCTAATAACCCTAGTGCCCCACCACTTGTGGGGACTTTGCCTCCTCCAACCAATAGGAGGGTAACACAATGGTGGGGACTATTTCCCCGACTTACAATGACTCACCTAGGGTCGACTTCACTAGGATAGTCTAATAACCCAAGGGCCCCACAACTGTGGGGACTTTAACCCTTTACTAATAGGAGGGTTACCCACAATGACTTGACATGACTTTCTCATTATAGAAACTTCCCGATCAGAAAATCGGGGCATGACATGACTCAAATACATCCCGGAATAAACATTGGGTTACAATAGATAAGAAATACAAGTGAATACATTCCAAAGTTACAATTACATCAACACTCCTTCTTAACTAGGAAGGTATTATCTCGACACAATTTATTAGCACAAGTCTTCTTCTCTGTATCATCTCGGTCATCGTCAAGTCCTCGTCATCTTCAAGTCATCTTCATCTGGATCTAAATCATCACTTGATTTAGATCATCGTCACTGGATCATACTCGATCTGGAACTTCGTCACTGGATCATACTCGATCTAGAACATCGTCACTAGATCATACTCGATCTGGAACATCGTCACTAGATCATACTCGATATAGAACATCGTCACTGGATCATACTCGATCTGGATCATCATTACTGAATCTAGATCATCTCTCGATTTGGATCATCATGGAACATCATCACTGGATCTGGATCATCTCTCGATCTAGATCAACATCACTGGACTGGATCTGGATCATCACTCGATCTGGATCAGGATCAGGATCATCTCTCGATATGGATCATCACTGCTAGATCTGGATCATCACTTGATCTAGATCTCTCGGAGTCATCATAACTGGATCTGGATCATAGCTCGATCTGGATCGTCTCTGGTCATCATCATGTGTGTACTATCTTGTCATAGGAAGTTCTACAGAGCCAGCCCTTTTTCATGCTGGTTGTAGGCCTAGCCACCAGGTAGGTCTTCGCCCAACACTTATATCTGACCTACTCATCAGAAAGGCATGCCCAGCACTTACATCTGACCTACTCGTCAGAAAGGCACGCCCAGCACTCACATCTGATCATGTATTAAACTACAATCACATCAGAAAGGCCCAGCACTCACATTCACCAACATGGTAGGCACATCAACTGGCATCTGTGAAATGGCTCTGCGCTTACCTCTAACCTACTCGTCAGAAGGGAATAGTACTCACATCCATCCAGGCTGGAACCACATCCGCCACAATGATGAAAGAACCATGTTCTTTTCACCCAGGCTGGAACCACATCCGCCACAATGATGGAAGACTTTCAACCAAGATGGAACCACATCCGCCACAATGATGGAAGACTTTCAACCAAGATGGAACCACATCTGCCACAATGATGAAAGAACTATGTTCTTTTCACCCAGGCCAGAACCACATCTGCCACAATGATGAAAGCTTTTTGCACTCACATCTGACCTGGTAGGAACTGAATCCTACACCCTCGTCAAAATGGCCCCCAGTCCCTGACTGAGCTACCTGGTAACGGACCAGGTGCCTCCACTCTCCTGGAGAGTGGCAGTTGCCCTTACATCTGTCCTACTCGACAGAATGTCCAACACTCACATCTGACATGGAATGAACTAAATCCTTTAGCCATGACCAGAATGGTTCAGCCCTTACATCTGACCTGCTCATCAAAATGGCTCCCTCAGTCCCTGACTGAGTGTTCCTGGTAACTGACCAGGTGCCTCCATTCCTAGAATGGCAGTCAGCACTCATATCTGACATGGAAGGAACCAAATCCTCTCACCATGACAGAATGGCTCAGCCCTTACATCTGACCATGGAAGGAACCAATCCTCTCACCATGTCAGAATGGCTATGGGTCTCATCACTTTCTCTTGGAGGAAACCTCGATCTGGAGAACACCAAGTCTCTCTCTAAAGTACTCGAACTTTAGCCTAGCCAATGGCTTCGTCAATACATCAGCTATCTGTTCCTCCATCGCAACATACTGGAGCTTCACTGCTCCTCTCTACACCATATCCCTGATATAGTGATACTTGATCTCGATATGCTTCGACTTGTCATGGAACACTGGATTCTTTGACAACTTCATGCAACTCTGGTTGTCACAATGTATACAAGTAGCATGCAACTGGAGATCAAATATATCAGACAGTAGCTTCCGCAACCATACTGCCTCACAACTAGCTGAACAAGCTGTGACATACTCTGCTTTAGCTATACTCAGTGCCACACAGGATTGCTTCCTGCTAAACCAAGAGATCACACCTGATCCCATACTGAAGCAACATCCTGAAGTACTCTTCCTGTCGATGGCACTACCTGCCCAATCTGAATCAACATAACCCTCTAGGTTAATCTTCTGATTCGCATCGTACTTGAGCCCATAATCAATTGTACCCCTGCATGCTTTACAACCATCAGGTGAACATGTCTCAATGTGTTCACAGCAAAGCAAATATCTGATCTTAGGTACATCAAGGACCCAATCATCTAATGATACATCGTAGCATCAACCATCTCTGATGAAGCATCACTCAATAGCTTCATGTTCGATGCCATAGGTGTGGTCATGCAGTCCATCATCCTGAACCTATTCAGGATCTCTAGTGCATACTTCCCTTGTCCACACTTCCATGCCTAGAACAATAGTGCATCAACACATAACAGGAGCATCACTGGTCTTTCGTCTTCAACCTTGAGGAAAAGGTTGGAATCCACTTTACTCTTAGTAAAGCTTAGAGTCATCAGTAATCTATCCATCTTGTCATATCATGTCAAACCTCAGGATCTTTTGTAGTCACTCCCTCTGAAGCGAAGCATCGTACTCCCTCTGTCTTCTGTACTCTATGCACTGAAACATTCTGTACTGAAGTGACAAGTAGTATCCATCTAGGATCATTGGATACCAAGATCCTCTATTTTGAACTTTTTCAAAAGTTATTCTCACATCCATCTATGAGCTTGTCATCCTTTATCAACCTTGTAGCAAAGGTTACGATATTTGTCAAGCTCATTATGTATGTGTTATCCCATGGGTGTCTTCTAAACTGGTACAAGGCCTTCTTTCATTTGCACACATGATTATGCATGTCATGTGACTTCACTTCCAGTGGCTGCAAATATCTCTTCTTAGTTTATGTCTTCTTTTCATGAGAAGCCTCGTGCTACGAACCTTTCTTTGTATCCCACGATGTTTCCATCTGCTGCATGATGGAACTACGAACTTCTCTTCAAGTCTCAATACTACATCCTAGACATCATTCTTCTTGAACTGGTCTTCTTGGTTACTTCTTCATAGCTGGAAGATTCTGCATCAATGATGTCACTGCACTCATCATATTATTCTTTGTCTTTGAACTGTCGTCACTTGTTCTTCGGAACAAGTATTCATTCTTCTTTGCTTGCAGGCGATTATGTATACGATCTTTCCTACAAGTCAAATGCATTTGTATGGTTAGAACATTTCATAAATAATATTCATACTTGGCAAATACTTATGCATAAATATACGATCATGCAACTACTTTAGCCAATACAACATTCATCCATATCTCACTGAAACTTTCTAGATGCCTGCCATCTCTACCAGGACAACATTGAGATTGTGCACTAATCCAATATGGCAGCAAAGAGGTTTCATTCTAGATAAGTAGAAATGGAGAGTTGTATAGCACCATGAGCTACTTACCCATCACATGCATATTAGTAGTATACTGTCATTAATGCAAACATCCTATCATGCATAATACATCAACTGAATATAAACAAATGCATAACAAAACAATATCATGAAATGACACTTGAATACTTATCTTTATTTCTTTCATGGGTAAACTCCTTCTTGAGCCTTCAGCTTCATCGTCTTCTTCATTCATGATAGCATCGTTTCTTATCCAAATTCTAGGGTGGATAAGAAGTTCTTCAAGAGTTGAGATCTTCATATTCCTCATCGCTTGAGGGATCTTCTTTGGATGGTGAGAGCTTGATCTTCAATTTCTCCCATCTTCTCTTCTCTTCTTATGAGTCAAGCTTCTTCTTCTTCTTGGAGTCTACTGAAAGTAATCACTTCCTTCTGGCACACATTCCTTACATGAATGAATCCCATGATCCTGGGAGGCCATTCAAGGTGGCCATCACCGCTTCTGTATTCTTCACTTCTTCTTTTACCACTTCAAGTTGTTCTTGATTTGAGAGACTCTTATGACTGCATGGTCCCTGCATTCTGGATCTTCACATTCTTCAACTAGTTTCTTAAGTTCATGTTTTGATTTCTGTTCTTCCCTTCAAATAGCTTGGTCAAGGAATCAAACATCTTCGGTGTCTTTGGGGAGACACTTGTAATACAAGTTGATTCATGACTGAATCAGCAATGATCTTTTTGGCCTTGACCAAGTTCTTTTTGAGTAAGGCTTCTAGCCTTATCTCCCTCTGGAACTGGAACCTCTATACTCATGTAGGTGTCCAATCCATTTTCTTCAGAGAGATCAAATACTTCTATGCTTGGAGGTTGTGAACGTCACCAAGATTATCATCAAACTGATGTGATTAGATCTTACCGATTTGAGGTGACCGCCCTGGTTCCGGAGCTGGCTGATCTAGGGTTTGTCACAAAAATCCCTAATTTTCAGAAATTGGAATATTTTAGATCTGATTATATAGACAAATATATCTCTTCAAATGGATCTGTCCAATGTACTCCTTTTCTGAAAACAGTGGAGGGAAGCTCCCGGAACAGGAAGCCCTAATTTTCCAATTTCTTCTGCAGAAATGCCTGTTACTATTTCTGTTATATCTCCTACCTTTCTGATCCTACATGTATGAAATTTCTCACTGAGGTAACCTCGCATATCCCTGATCCAAAACCACAGTTTTCATCAGAATTGGTTTCACCATTTGGTATTTATGATCCTTTTTCCAAGGTGACCTGTTACAGGACTGTTCAGAACAACGAAGTTGTACGGCATGCCACATGTCACTGGTTCATCTTCTGAGTCTGATCTTTGGACCACCGAAATTAAAGTCCGTGCCCTTTATGGAAAATCTTTAGGAATTCCATTTGGACATTTGTATCCCAATATATTTCAATTCTTCCCAGGTGTCCTGTTTAAGGATGAATTCTGGAAGAGGCTTGAACCCTAACTTGGAGGGATCATATCTCCCAGAATAAAGTGAATCTGAGGCTGATTTTTGGGCACAGTGTTCATCAGGATTTTATATGCATCCCCTACAATTTTATGCTTCTGAGACTTTCCCAAACTTAGAATATAGATATTGTACCAAAACTTATCAGTTTTAGTATTTAGGGTTTTTCAAGCTCGGGGTCAAACTAGGGTTTGACTTTCCTGAAGTTTCACCCAACCAAATTTCTTGATCCAGGCCTCTAAATTTCGGTTTTGATGAGGAGAACAATCCTATGCTGGTATCACTCAAAAATTCCTCTTCTGTAGAAATCCCTAATTTCCGCATTGAAAACTGAAAATGCTCAAAATCGAATTCCGCTTCAACAGAAAGATGCACCCTTCAATGGAGAGTCATCCTAGCATACTTTTGCTGATAGATTGTGGAGAGAGACCCAAAAATTAAGAATCCCTAGCTTCTATAGCTGCACAATGTCTTCTTCTCAGGCTATCTCTGATACTATGTTAATTTTTCATCATATAAGCTAGCATTATGATCTTAGGATCTTTTCACTGAGAGAATAACAAGCACAGCAATAAAACATAAGCATATCACAAGAGACAAGAGACACAAAGAGTTTTCCTCGGGGAAACCATAAAGGAGAAAATCCCGCAACTTCCTCAAATATTGAATTAGCACAAAATGGTAAAACCAGAAAACAACAAGATGCATTCCCGACAGCAGTAGTCTTCTTCTTGTCTAGTCTCAGTGTATTTCCTTCCTCACTTAGGCACCACACTTGAGTGAGTGAGTGATATGTTGCAAGTGATAAATAGAGAGGCTCTCACTCTCTATTTATATTCTTCCGTTCACTTAAAGTGCACTCCAACATGTCGGCCTCACTTAACAATTACTTACTAGAGCCGACATCTCTAGGAGTGTCTAATAACCCTAGTGCCCCACCACTTGTGGGGACTTTGCCTCCTCCGACCAATAGGAGGGTAACACAATGGTGGGGACTATTGCCCCGACTTACAATGACTCACCTAGGGTCGAATTCACTAGGATAGTCTAATAACCCAAGGGCCCCACAACTGTGGGGACTTTAACCCTTTACCAATAGGAGGGTTACCCACAATGACTTGACATGACTTTCTCATTATAGAAACTTCCTGATCAAAACATCGGGGCATGACATGACTCAAATACATCCTGGAATAAACATCGGGTTACAATAGATAAGAAATACAAGTGAATACATTCAGAAGTTACAATTACATCAACATTATAATGCCTGGGAAGACTTTCTCCACAAAAGATGAAATGTAAACTTGCATGATAAGGTTCGTGTTTTTCACTATCCCTTTTGTATTCACTTTTTAAGTTGTAATTGTATTTATATTAATACCTAGGTGATTTCTCGTCTATATTCAAAAAATTTAGGCCTAGGTGATGTTGGAGTCTTCTTTTACCATGAAATTTGTTATTTTTTTTAGCAATAATGGAGATACTTGAACTTTAAAACCTTTGATTAAAAAATACATTACATGTAGATCTCATAAAATATTAAAACACACAAGTTATTCAATCCATAAGACACATTATGTACCCTAGGAAAACCCTCCAAATCTGGAAGATGAAAAACCGAGCAAACAATCTTTTGAGTATGATAGATAAATGCAGAGAATGATTTTACAACACTTACAGATTGTCTGATAAGAGATGTCTAAGAAGCACTAGAGAATATAGATCACTTGAAACATTGTCTCAACCTTTCCAAGTGAATAACACTTTAATAACAAGCTTATTCACTCATGCAATGAGAGGTAGTGAATGGTTGCATGCCTTTAGGAACTATGAACACTATAGACATTGTGTGCACTATGGGAACTATATACACATTAACCTTTTTTACCTTCTATTTAGAAAAAAATCTTCAATCTATGCAGACATAGACAGTTTCCCTAGTTTAAATGGTATAGATCTAGAATAAGCAAGAACATCTATGCAATATTTCCCTAGTATATAAAATCACTTGGATATTGAACTTTCATACCTCACTTGAAGGTTGAAATTGTCCCTTGAATGTCGTTCACAATCCAGCTTGTGTAGAAGAGGATACCTACAAGTAAGCATACAAGAACAAGCAAACGAAGTAAAAGCAACAAGATAATAATATAATCCTATCTTAATGATCAAGGAAAAAAACAATAGACAACATAACATTACACATACATCATCTATGGGAAAGAAAGAACATATTTGTATGAAAGTAGATAAGAAATAATTACAACCAAGACTTGATGTTGAGAAGGCATTCTAATGAACACCTTTCCTCTAAGCCTCACCTAGATTCAATGCATCAAAGAGTTTAACACTATTTGGCCAACATTTGGGTTCTCTCACTCCTTTTTTCCTCCTTCAACCATGAGGGGTGAAGGTATATTTAAAGGCCAAAGAGGATAATATAGGTTGAATATTTTAGGGAGAAGATCAAGGTATCATCCCAAAGATGGAGGAATTTGAGTTCCACCTATGCAAGTTAGTAGGGATGAGGTTCCATGAGGGTTTCTTCTAGAAACTTCTCGAGATATTCTCTTTTTTGCATTTTTGTGAAGGGAACCACACTTTGCAGGAGGGAAAGGATATTTGGTCAAGGGGAAATGTCTATTGCATGAAGTGAAATAGTGGAAGCACCGCACTTTGCTAGTGTGCAAGGTGCATTGCTGAGTTGGTAACACCTCTTGTCAATGAGCAAGTTTCGGTGGTGGCTGAATATATAACAAAACTCAATGGTAGAATATTCTTCCATTCATTTTGGAAATTAACACTCTAAGGGATTGAGGCAAACAATAAATTACCCATCTCATGAACACGATGTGATGATATTTAGGTGTAACAGATGCCCCCCAAGGTATGAGGCTAAAGGGAAATGATAGGAAAATTACTTTGACAGAAAAGTTTATGACTTCGAGGAAAAGGTTCAATGGTCAGAACTTATCAACAATCAAGATCATTATGCAGTACTTTACACTTTGATACATGTCCTAAATGACTCACAACATGGTTGTCATCAATACAACATAGATCCATGTGAGATACACAATTTCATGGCTACTGAAATACAACATAGATTCATGCAACAAATACTCAAATTTGGACATAGCTACCATACATACAATGTATATCTATGTCATATTGACGCAAATATGAGATTAGCCACTGACATACAACATGGATCCATGCAATAACTCATACAAAATATTCCATTGCAACCAAGGGGAAGGAAAACATAACAAATGAATGCTCAACGAACACCTAGAGTCTTCATCTCATTCCCAAGAAAGTGCAATTCTATCCATGTAAATAGATCTATTTGAAGTCAAACATGGTAGAAAACACTTGATTATCGGTCATTGATGTGAACCATTAACAAGTGCGGGGGAAATCACCATTAATGCCAATGATTCCCAAGGTACCATATTACAATCCTACGAATGTGAATAGATGAACTGATGTTGAACACTCAGAGGAATATTTTGATCAAAGGTCAATGATGAAATCCTATTTTCAAAAGTGAGGAAACCTACCATTAAGGAATGTAGATCTCAAGGTACTAATGTGTTTCTAAGACTAGTTCCTAGAACATGTGCTGATGTTAACAGGAATAGTCTCATCGAAGAAGGGCCATGATGAATCCCACATCAACGACATGAAACTTGGAACAAATTTGTTGGAAATTGAGTATGAAGTAACCACAAGACAGTCTCAAAGGTAACCAACACAAAAGAGAGGTAGGTTTGACTACAGAAAGTAATTCAGACACACAACTTTCCTTTGAACATTGAACGACACAACTGAATACTTGGAAGTGTTGACTTAACGAGGTAGATACCCAGACATAATGCGACGAAATATGATACATTCTTTGAAATAACTCAAAGGTGTGACATAACTCATGAAAGTGGATCAACTCAAAGAAAAGTTGAATACCCAACTGTTTGAATGAAATGCAGATAGGTGCTATGTTCAAAGGTGGCTAAAAAATGTCATTAATACAAATGATAAAATCATCTCCCATTCCCTTAATTTCCCCATCAGGATTGATGAGTACGTCTTTTCTTTTTAATTAGCTAGAAAAGGGTATCAAATGCTCAATATAGCCCATCCTTTGGACGAGTTCAATATCACATGTTTTACGAACCTGAGAAAGGAGGGGTTCATTCCCAAAGAGGGTATTTCAATGTTTAATTTAACGATTGCAATGAAAGAAAACTCATCTTTATTCATGTTTAGAGAGTCTAGACAATACTAAAGAAGACTCTGAAAAGTTCATTTTTGTAAGTTTTAGTCCCTGAGGACGAAAAAAGTATAAAATAATACCCTAGAGAACTCTTCTAGTCAATTATTTGGATAGAGCATACCATTTTTGTAAATTGTCTAACCGAACCAAAAAAGGGGTAAACTATCGTCGAAAAGATGACCTTTCAAGTAATTTTACAAGTGTGAAATTGACAAGTACACTCAACAATATTTTCATATTTTGAGAGTCTATAAATAGATTAAAGATGACTCCAATCAGGGATGATTTTAAGGAACCATACTTATTTAAAAGTGTATAAATGTTGGCGAATATTACCAATTCTTAAAACGCCAACTATAAAATGATTGGTGATNCATTTATATAATAATTTGGCGATTTTTAGGGTGAAAAATTTTTACCCCGTCAAAATTGGGCGAAACAAGGCTTCAAAAATGCAAAATAGCGAATCTTTTTTGGGATAAAAACATGGAAAAATAGCCCACTGGGCTAAAATTCGCCCCTAAAATTATCCCTGACTCCAATGGGGTTCTTTTTTCGTAAACGATTTTATGATCTCAAAAAAGTGATAAAAGTAGACTGGAAACCTTTGTACTAACGTTTAATGAGCACGAATATGGTTTTAAGAGCGCTTGAAAGCTTTTCCAATTTTACATAAAATGAAAAAAAAATTCTTCCATAACAAAAAACACATCTCTGTGAATCCTACAATTCTCAACAAAAGATCATTAAGTACTAATTTAACCAAAATTGGGTAATATGGGTAAAAACCAATAAAAAATCATTAATAAATAACTCAAAAAAAAAATAAATAGGTGAGAATAGTAAAAATAATTTACCATTTGTCTTTTTACCCAATTTGGTGGAGAAGAGCCCTTTTGAGGTCTAATTTGGTGTGCTTTGTAGAAGATACATGCGACCATTTTAAATTACATCTTGACCAGGAGAATGATCTCTCCCTTTACCTTCATTTATATGGTTTTATATTTTGATTTGCAGTCATTTTTTAGGGTTTTGGTGTCGTTCCTAGAGGGTATATTGTGCCTTCGCAAAACCGCACTTTTCCTTTGCGGGAAGAGCAGTGGTGACCTACCACCGCTCCTTTCCTTCACAAAAGGTGCAGTGCCACCACTCTATGGGAAAATAAAGGGTGTGGTGGTGCAATCCAGTCCCAAAAACTAAACCATGAAGAAAAAATGAAATGTATTAAAGTTTGAAAATTATTCATAATGCCTCAATTTGGTTAATTGACATATTTTGAAGGAAAACATGGTGGTGTGGAAGGAGAGAGAACATGAAATGGATGAAATTTGTGTTGCCAATGACCGAAATATAGTAAATGCACTTCAAGAGTGTGGACTCTTGAAGTGATTCCAAGTGTTGGGCATGAGAGCACAATTCTGACTACTATATCACTTGATCAAAATGTGGAATCCTAATTAACAATATTTTGAGGTGGGATCCCACATCCTTACCTTATATTTGGAGGACATTTACTTCCTCGATGGATTGTCCAAGTGGGGTGCACTTATTTATTTAGTTGGTCCAAGAGGTGGAGACGTTACCATAGAGGGTCTCATAGCTCAATATTGTACTCCTGGGACACAAATGAGTGGGAAGAAGATTCCCATAAAGGATGTGATGGATATACCCCTCAAGACCGTCTTATTTACCATGTAGACAGTGGAAGGGAGACATGCATCGCATTAATATTCTAGGGCACACGTGATTTATTCCTTGAATGTATGGCTCCCACAGCGTTTAACTGGTCAGAGGGCTTATTGGTGGTTTTGAAGGACCAACTCATAAAGTGTCACAAGGGTGAGTTGAAACAATTTGGTTATGGTTCTATCGTAGTATATTTCTTTCTGGAAATGGTCCCACTCTTGAGGCCATAAGTTGCGATCAATGAGCTTGATGACCAATTTAAATGCATGTTGCGTTGGGTCAAGGTGATGGCTCACAATGGTAGCGGTGGGACTAGGATCAAATACAGAGCACCATTATTCTACCGATTGAGATATCAACTATTGATGGTAGAGGATTATGCCTATGTGGAACTTACTTCTATGGAGATACTAACTTGGATCTTAAAAAGGGAGAGCAATGGAGAAACCTTTGTAAGAAAGACCACTGTGTATGTTTTTTTATGTATTTTGGAATACATGGTACCGAGACAACTTTCCTTACTGTGCAGATGTCGGGGCATCCAGGAAAGTGGGATCGTCGCCCATTAATAGGTAAGGGGGAACTAGACTTGTGCATTAGGTTGCCGTTGAGGAAATACAGGAGGTTGAGGAAAACCTCCAGAGACTCACCATGGATATTCTAGATATATCTGTGGATGACTTGTCGAGGAAATATCAGCGACACACAACTTTTGTGTCTGGAAGCTTACTTCGCAAGGTGGCAAGGGCCATCATGTGTTATCATGAGTAGCATTAGTGCTCACTGGGGATATTCACTAAAAGCTATGAGCTTTATCATTTTTGTTATATTGTTATAATGAAAGCTTATATGCTTCAGACTTGGTCTCAAAACCATTTTTTGTACAAACTTTTATGTATAATATATAAAAGCTTCTTTTTGTGGCTTAAAAGTATATTTTTTGAAATGGAATGTATTTACATGAATCTCACCTTTTATACTATTCAGTTTACAAATTTGCATGTTAATTTAGATATCAAAATGTCAAGAATGTGCAATATTACAATCTAAAATGTAATTTTCAAGTGAATCAACAATTGAATTAAAACATATTGGGACATGTTGATAAGTTATAGACTTGAATGATTGTTCAAAGAAACGTACTCTCTAGAAGACAAAAAGGAGTACTGGGTTGCGGATGGAATAAACGTGATTCAACTGAGAAACCACTAACTATGATTCTAGGTAGAAAATCACATAGTCGACACCATGGGAGGAAGCTTCAGTCAATAATTCTATCATTGTGTGATATTCAATGATATTATTAGTAATTGTACCTAAGAAAACTCCACCTGAACTAACTAGGTCATGGGATTGAGAATAAAGTAACCAAGCTGCTGAAGCAAGATTTGGGGTATTACGGTTGGAACCATCCGCAAAGACACATACATAATCCATCTACAGAGTCAAAACATGATAGGGGACAAGCAATCATGGATAGGACAAGATTCAAACCACACCAAAACAAGAATCATACCACACCTAAAGTTAACTATACATAAATGTACAAGGTACAAATCCAAAATTTATTAAGAATAGTACCTCTTCAAGTAAATCCCATTGTGTGGCTTCCCAAAATTTATGCCATCATAATCTACTTACTCGTATGCCCCTTTCTGCAAGAATTGACTTATGACATAGGGATCATACCACATTGACTCGAATTTACCTTTTCCCAACTTATCATGTTTCTAATCATAGGTCAGAACACGATCACATTCATTGAACACTTGAGGTTGAACTGACTTATCATATTGGACCTTGGAACGATTCTTATGTGACTCATTAGCAAAAGCAACATCTCTATGTGTTTCATCAAGGTTAGTAATATAAACAAAACATTCTTCCTCGGCTGAGGTGTTGGGTAAAAGTTCAATTACTATATTCAAAGATGGAATCTCACATTCGATAGGAAAAACAACTTCTAGTATGTAAACTAGTTGGAAAGGTGTAAATCAGGTTGTTGTTTTTACAATGGTCCTATACGCCCATAGTGTTGAAACTTGAGAGTCAAATTCCAGTATTAATTATGATCACCCTATGAAGCATATTTTTTAATACCTTGTTAATGGATTCAACCTGACCATTAGTCTACAGATAGTAAGGAGTTTATTTTTCATGGTGAAAACCCAACTTGCCACTTAGCTCGGTCATCATTTGATTATGAAAATGAGACCTGTGATCAGCAACTATGGCCTGAGGAACCCCAAACCCATCAATAACATGATTAAATAAAAAGAGAGTGACATTCTTACCATCCTCATCATATGTACGCATTTCCTCAGACCATTTCATCAAGTAATCAATAGCTACAATGATGTAACCATGCCCCTGGCTGAGGTAGGATTACAATTCATATAATCAAACCCCCATTTGGAAAAAGGGCCAACGAAAATGATGGGGTGTAAAGGGGTTGGGTGGGTGTGATTTTTATGGTAAAAACATTGACAAGGTGGGAATTTATTAACATCCTCATGACAATCTTTGAAGACTGAAGGCCATAAATAGCCATCATGAAGGATCTTCTTGGTTGTAGCCATCCCAGAAATATGGATTCCACATGCTCTAGAGAGGCAATAATTCAAGACCTGTTTAGCCTCTTCATGGGTCAAGAATCATCGTAAGATGTAATCGATACCACGTTGATACAAAGTGTCATTGATAATGAGATAATACTTTGTTTGATTTCGTATATGGCGACGATCATCTCGAGATAAATCGAGTTGAAAGTGTTTATTTTGGCCGAGATACAAGATGAGATCTCCATACCAAGGATTGGTCGTGTTAATAAGGAACAAAAATTCATCTGGAAGTGAGTCAATGGGCTCAATCTCAATAGTAGCACGGAGAAGGTCACACATTAGTTCCACAAATATCAGATAATTTTTAGAAGTGTATTTTTTGGACTCAAGGTCCAATTCTTGTAGGATAACTATCCAACAAGAATACTTCCTCCCCAATACCTGACAAGTCAGAATATAGTACATGGGATTTAAGTCTGCAAGAATAGTAGTCGTGCAAAGAAGAATGTAATGACAAAAACGTTGAAGGACTATGCTCATGGCCAAAGCCAACTTCTCAACATGTGAATATCATGTTTCCGAATATAATAGACTCTTTCTTAGATAATAGATCACATGCTCCTATCCATTTTGATCTTCTTGCACTAAGACCATACGAATGGTAGTAGTGGAAGCCACAAGATATAACATAGAATCTTTCGAATAGTTATGAGGATGCAACACAGGTGAATGTGTGATTGCATGTTGCATATTATCTAAATCTTGTTGATCTAGATCATCCAAAATGAACAGAGTGTTATTTTTGTACAGTCGCATATATCCATGTGTATTCTCTTCAAATTTCATACAAAACGACGCAAAACGTTTTCCTTCCCTTGAAAACTTTGAATTTCAGTTATGTTGGTGGGTGGGGGTAAGCCCAAAATGGATGAAAATTTTAAAGGTTCAATACGAATCCCATCCTTAGAAACAAAAAAGCTAAGCAAACAAAAAGTCTCGACACAAAAAACACATTTATGTGGATTAAGGTGAATGCTATAGTGGCAACATCGAAGGGAAATGGCTCTAAGATGTCTAGAATGATCTACTCACTGTTGTGAATGAGAAGGTAAGTCATCCAAATAAGGTTCCACTATATGCTTAATATTGTGAAAAGCATAGGACATGGCTCATTGAAATGTATCCCCAGAATTATTTAAACCAAAAGGAAGTTTGCGATACGCAAAGGTTCCCCATGAGCGAATGAAATTCGTCTTATGTTGATCGGTGGGAAAGATTTCAATCTAATTGTAGCTGAAAAATCCATCCATAAAGGAAAAAGTAACACTTCCAACACAATTTTTGATAATCTGATCGATAGAGGGGGTAGCATAGTTATCTTTGGGACAAGCCTTATTTTAATCACTAAAATCAATGAAAACCCTAATAGTGCCTTGTTTTTTTGTGACACGAACAATATTAAACACCCATTCAGTCAACGACATGGGGTAAATAAAACAACCTTTAAAAGTTTTTCAACTTCGGATTTGATAGCTACAACTTTTTGAGAGTGAATCTAACAAATTTTTTTCCTAACGGGTTTTGTAGCTGGATAAGTCTTGATATCATGAACGATAATTGATAGATCAATACCATAAATTTATTCACATCCCCAGGAAAAAACATCTTGAAACTCTTTAAAAAGGACCATATAAATTTTGATTTCAGATCCTAAACAATTATGGCCTATATGAACATGCTCAACAATTTCAGGTTTCACCGATATGTCTATAGGGATAGTCTGAGTGATATTACACAGGTTTCCTTCAGAATCAGTACCTTGTGTGAACACATTTGACTAAGGATTTTAGACAATATGAAAAAGAAACAAACGATGCAAAATAGGACTCTGCCAAATTGGAATTGGGAAGGAAATAGTATCTATGACAATGATAATCCCATGGAGATTCATCCAAACTCATATTTTCCATGATAGACTCATCCAAGGAAAATTCTATAAGAGATAATCAAGAGTAGGGGGAAGAAAATCTAACCAATAAGGTAGATGGTATGGGTCTCATGCTACCAAATGGTGGTCATCGATGTAGGCTTCGGAAGTGGATTGGATAGCTTCATAAAGTGCTTTAGGAGAACTTAGATAAGATACGTCAACAATTGTCTTACCTCTGAATATGTCATCGGAGGTGGAGGATATCATACTCACCGAGGAAACTAGATATGTAGGGGGGGATTAGAAGGAAATACCCCCATAAGGGTAGAACCTTTGAGAATCCCAAACCCTACATTCTTATATTGAGGATTTGACTGCTCCAACAAAGGAACATTATTTTTCATGGTGGAAGTAATGTCCAGGGAATAAAAATCGAGTTGGTCAATAGTTACAATATTTTCTTGGTGGGGAAATTGGAGTAAGCGAAATATTGATGAAGCAACTACAATCATGGAATAGAACTAATTCCTTCCCAAAAAAAGGTTGTAATTTAAAGGTGTCTTGACCACCTATACCTGAATAGAGATAGTTTTCCCCATAATTCAATAGATAAAGCCGGTAGCAAACTGTAAGGTTGAAAACCTCGTCCATTGAAATCTTTTAATGTGGTGGGTAAACGATTAACTTTAGGAGAACCAGTGGCTCTCCAAAAAGACATGGATATTATCAAGGTGGAGACTCCTTCATCCAATATAGTATGATGAACCTTCCTACCAATTAATCTTGTTTCAATTTGAAAAGCGAGTTGGTGGGATAACCTCAGTTTAAAGTTTTCCAAATTAAAGGTAATATTGTTCGAATTCTCCGGATCTAAAACCCCAAGAGATGACAACAAGTTTTTACGTTGAGTATGACAAGTCTGGAGTACTTCCAAAGTGGACATAGTGCATGGTTCCTAATACAGATCTTCAACAATATTATAAAACAGGGAAGCTCTAGTGCTAGGATTAAACACCAATTTATGAATTGTACTCTTTAGAGGACGTAAAATTATGCCAGGAATCGGTTTTTCAATAGTGATACGACTAGTAAAAGGATAAGGGGAAGAAGAAGGAGCCATATCAGAAGAAGCACCTTCATCCTTTTTCTCTATAGTTTTTTCATAAGTTTTTTCTCTTGTAGTTAACCTAATTATTTCAGTGGAAATCATCTTGATTTATTCCATATAAGAAGAGGTTCCATGTAAGGAGGCATAGTCTATTAACTGTTGTTGTGATGGGAAATGGTAAGTTAACACTGTTGACACGTGATTATTCTTTAAAAACTTATTAATATCTTCACGCCTGGGACACTCTCTAGTGAAGTGATAATCACCACACAAGAGGCAGAGATACTTAGCTTTATGTTTAGGTTTTGATTCATTCTCTAAATTCAAAGTATTTGGATTATCCTGTTGATTTCTAGGTTTCTTGGATTTACCTTTATGTTTCTTTTTTTCCCATGTGATTGTGAGGATTGAATCACATTCACCTCGACAGAAACAATAGGAGTAGAAGTGGTTTTAAGAGAAGAAGAACCATGTTGCTTAGTGTATTTCACCACAGATTGGGGTTGAATTTATCCTACAACACCATCTGCAAGAGGTTTGGAAGGATCATGGTTGGGAGGAGGATTGTGAGGGATTAAGTCATACAAAGTTATGAATTGCGAGTAAACCAAGTCCAATTATAGTGTATGACTGATACATTTCTCTTCAGTAAGAACGTCTCCAATGGAAACATCTCTAGCAATGGGGGGTAATAGTGACTTAGTAAACCAATCAACTAACAATTTATATGGAATAGGAGATTTGATTAATCTTCATCTCCTTCTCCACTCATGAATATGATTAGATATGTCAGTAAAAGTGGTATGGAGGAGAGAATTCAAAATATTAGTACCAGTTTCATGACGAATAGGTAGCTGAAAGTGTCTAAGGAATGATTTCACCAAAGAGTTAAAGCCTACAAACAGATGTTGTGGAAGTTTGATATACCACTTTGCAGTCGTATCGGTTAAATTTCATTGGAAGAGTCCTAGACGAATAGAATCATCCATCAAGGAGTTCGATGAACACTATATATGGAAGGTCATTACATGATTCTTAGGATATTCACCTTGTTTTTCGTCAAACTTTGGAATTCTGATGACAACTTAATAGAAATCGTCATCCAAAAAGGGTAATGTAATATGGTATCATTTATCAATATCAACAAGTCTGGCAAATCCAATGTCGCCAAAAATGGGAGTTGCCTATTTGGTTGTGAGTAGTTGTAATACTGATATGGCATGGGGATCCCAGTAGGGTCATAGGCTAGCTGATCTTGTCCATTGTAACCCGCATACTATTGGTAGTTGGGAATGTTGTACCCTACTAAAGGTTGACTAGGGTTAGTTCTGGATTGGGGTCCATAAATGGGTTGTGTCCATTGATTTGTAACACCTACTGGGCAAGGTATATACAAAGGGTTATTGTACTGAGCCCCAGTGTAGTATTGGTTACTAACATTAGGTTGTTGAGGTTTAACCAAAGCATATGTAGGGGGTTGTGAAATAGGGATGTAACCACTGGTTCCACTAGATATTGCAACTAAAGGCATGGTTCTTGAAATATTATGCAAAATGGGTACATAAGGGCCTCTAATTGTAAGGGATGTAGAAGGAAAAGACTGAATTCCAACTACATTTGCCAAACTCATGAATTGCATGGAAGAACTTCTCAATGAATTATTTGAAGCTGGATTTAGGGCTGAGTGTGAGATTTCCACTCTAGTGTTGTGTACAACAAAGTGTGCACTAAGTATAGTGATTGTAGGAGCAGGAATACCATTAGAAACAAATTGACTAGAAGGAATGTTTAAGGATCTACCAAGGAGGTGACTTGGTAGAATATAAAGAAAATTCCTTCTAGTGGTAGGGTTACCTCCATTGAAGAGACACTGGTGGAATTGGTAGAAGAAAATTCATAAATAGCATGGCCTAAAGTGGTTTCCCAAAATGGGGTAGTTGGACCAAACATAGTAGCAAATGGATCGTCTGGGTTGGGTCAGTTGAACATTGAGCCTGTCGAAGTATGTACTACAAAAGATGTATTTTGGGAAGAGGCTTGTTCCATTGTCAGTGGTAATGAATAGTCAGTAATAGGAACATTGGCAGGGAGAGAAAACTCTCCCTCTTCTTCTATCATAGGAACTCCTTCCAGATCCAAAAGAGACCCACTTTATACATCATAATTAACATCCATATATTGGTCCATGAGAGATTGGGTTATAGGTTTTAAAGGATGTTATGGTAATAATCCTTGTATCTGACAGTATCGTCTCAAGGGGTGTTCAACCATATTAGTAGGTCAGATTGTTTCTATAAAGCCTCTAACTAAATTAGACAAAATAAGCAATACTCAAACTAAGACAACAGGAAAAATATGTGAGAGGAGTGGATTAAAAATATGGATCCTCACGATATTTCTCAAACCATCACAACTCGCGATATACCACAGGCTCCAAAAGTAGAGCACAACAATGAGGATTAGGACTGTACCCTTACCTGAATACCCAACTACCTGGATGGTACATGAATAGTAGCTCCCCGAGTGTTGTTCTCGGTGTATTGCGATGATAAGATGACAAAAAGAATTTTCTCATATGGTCTCAGGATCCCCAATAGTGTCTCCCGATATACACAAGGTACATGGGAGCTCAAATCCGTAGTAGTGTTGTCTAATGCACAATCGTACGAAAGGGGCCTTATGATATACCGTCGAGTACGTGGAGTGCCTTTCTATATACCTCAAGGGTATGTGAAAGGTTGTTCAATATACCAACGTGTACGTTGAAGAACCACATAGTCCCTGGTATGCAGTGCAAGCAAATAACGACAAATCCTATGCTTAAAGACATCAAAACATGTCTCTAACCTATCACACCTTGCTAAATATTTTTCCCTAGAATATCACTTCAATTTTATCTGAGCGTTTAGGTGAATACATGAGGTGAATATATGACTAATAAACCATTCAAGTATGAAAATGCAGATCTTTCACTTTATCATTTGAGGGATCCCATACCTAAGAGAGGGATAGAGGTTCAAATTTTCTCTAAAACACAAAATAAATTCCAATCAAAATGAAATCAAACAATTACTTGTTCCATTCCTAATGCAAGCAAAACAAAGTTTTCTACTTCAATTGAAAAGAAATGATATCTCTAATGAAGAACAAGAAAATATCACTATGACTTTTTTACACTAAATCTTTCAAAATTTTCAACTAAAGAAAATATGAACCAAATGAAAAATTATTTTGTTCTTTTTCATTATGGAAAGAATGAAAAACACAAAATGAACGCTTGAGAGTGTATGAAACTAATCAAGGGTCCTTGCGTGTATGAATTTTTATGAATTTTTCATTTTTTCTATAAAAGAAAAAGCACACAAAAAGTATTTTTATAACTAATGAAGAAAGAATGAAAAAAACTTTTATTTTTTCTATCGAATATGATAGAGTTCAGAGATATACTAAAATCAAACTCTTTTCAAGACACCAAACTTTCAACCAAAGACAACTATGAAACTTTGAGGACCAAAATCGATCATGATTTTTGAAAAGAAAACCAAATAAAAAATTGAAATCACTTCATGAATCCGAATGACTACTGTAACTATCAGATAACACTCTTTAAAATTGAAATATGCATCCAAAAATAAAATTGCAAGCCAGAGTTCAGGATACTTACTTGGCACCGCAGGTTTTTATTTGACACCAAAGCATTAGCATCCCAGCACCACACGTTGTAGGAAGGAACAGAGTGACAGTAGCACTCCTTGTTAACTGGAAAAGAGAGTTGGCACCACATGTTGTAAGAAGGAAAAGCGTAGTGGTCAAACTTAGTACATAGCCCAAGTGTGGCGACGCAGTTTGTGATTTGAAAACAAAAAATATGAAAGAATAAGTCAGTTAAGGCATAAAATATGAATACCAAATATCCGTTGGAATACCCAGTGAGCCAAAGCACAAAGATTTAAAGGTGAGAAGAGGGAGATTTATCGAATAAAAAATAGATCTATCAAATCAAAAGGAAAATGAATATTCTAATTTACCGAAGACTAAGAATTCTTCCCAAGCATGGTCTACATCTTTGTTTCATAGAAATTCTTCAATCTATGCGGACACATTGTTTCCCTAGTCTAATTGGTATAGATCTAGAACAATAAATAACAACTATGCAATCTTTCCATAGTATATCAAATCACTTGGATTTGATCTTTCATACCTCACTCAAATTTTGTCTCTGTCCCTTGACCGTCCTTCGCGATCCAACTTGTGTAGAAGAGGATAGATCCATGTAGATATACGAGAACAAGCAAACGAAGTGAAAGAAACAAGATAATAAGATAATCCTATGTTAATCATTAAGGAGAAAAACAATAGACAACATAACATTACCCATACATCATATATGGGAAAGAGAGAATATATTTGTATTAAATTAGATATGAAATAATTACAACCAAGCCTTGATGTTGAGAACAACTTCCAATGAACACCTTTCCTCTAAGCCTCACCTAGCTTCAATGCATCAAATATTTTAACACTATTTGTCCAATAGTTCGGTGCTCTCACTCTTTTCTTCCTCCTTCAACCATGAGGAGTGAAGGTATATTTAAAGGCCAAACATGATAAGATAGGTTGAATATTTTAGGGATAAGTTCAAGGGATCATCCCAAAGATGGAGGAATTTTATTTCCACCTATGCAAGTTAGTTGGGATGAGGTTCCACGAGGGTTTCTTCTAGAAACTTCTCGAGATCTTCTCTTTTTTGGATTTTTATGAATGGCACCGCACTTTGCATGAGGGAAAGGAGAGTTGTTCAAGGGAAAACACTTGTTTCATGAAGAGAAACAGTGGAAGCACCCCACTTTTCTAGTGTGCAAGGTGCATTGTTGAGTTGGTAACACCTCTTGTCAATGAACAAGGTGTGGTGGTGGCTCAATATATAACAACACACAAGGGTAAAATCTTCTTCCATTCATTTTGGCAATTCATACTCTGACTAATTGAGGCAAACAATGAAGTTCCAATCTCATGAACATGATGGTGAAAATATTTAGGCTTAACACCTTCCTTGACTTGGTGCCAAGTTGTCACCTCATAATTATCTCCCACCCTGAAGATATGCACCCTCCATTAATTCAGTGGTGTTAACTGCCTCTAATTGAATGTATTTGAACTGAACTGAACTAAATGTAACTAAAATGGACAGAACTGAATGTAACTGAACTACACTAAGTTGAACTAAACATAACTTAATGTAACTAAACTAAATTGAATTGAATTGAATTGAACTGAACTGAACTGAATTGACTAAACATAATTGAATTGAACTGAATAGAACTGAATTGAACTGAACAGAACTGAATGTGAACTGATTAAATAATTTCTTGACCATTAGTTAGGAGTTTAACTGAATGTATTTAGTGCTTCACAATCAGTGTCATCCTCAACAAACACTTTGCATAAATCAAGGAGTAGATTCCTTGATTAACTGAAACTTGTTTTCCACAACTTAGACTTAACTGATGTCTTTGTAATTTGAGTTCACTGGATGTGTGACATAGGAAATTCAAATATTGACTCTATCTCTGTGCTCATCTCATTTATCATTAATTAATTCTGCATGGTCCATGAGTGTTTAATTAATTAATCATCTTCATCATATCATACTTAGAAGAATTGTTTTCTGACCTATGATCATATGTATTACCTCAGGTCATATAGTCATATGCTAAATTAAATCACTTAGGGGTAGCTAATACCCAAATGATACTTATAGCACATGGATACCATAACTAGCCATACATCACATAGAAGATACTATTGAATTGACACAACACAATTCCTATGGTATTGATACAAGAACAGTCTTAATACAACACAAACCTCTTAGACTTAATACAACATAAGTTCGAACTTGATACAACACAAGTCTCTAACCTTGATACAACACAAGTCTCTGACCTTGATACAACACAAGGTCCTGATATTAATACAAGATAAGATCCTGACTTGAATACAACATAAGATCATAGTACATGCATCTCTCATACCATAAAGATTCTATCTTGATACAACACAAGCTCTTAACTTAATACAACATAAGTTGATGAACTTAATACAACATAAGTTATGGACTTGATACAACACAAGTCTCATGAATAGGTTGTTGAAATCAATACAACATAAGTTTTGGACTTGATACAACACAAGTCTCATGGAGAATGACACTTTATGATGTACATTTAACACTCCCTCTCAATGAGGGATACATTCTATATTTTATCAGGAATTCCCTTCCATACCAAGCTTATTTCGGATGTAACTCAACTTCGTCACTAACAACGGCTTGTCCAAAATATTGCAATCTACTCATCAGTAATTATGTACTGAAATTTCACTTTACAGGACCATGATTTAAATGAATCAAAACTTCATCTCAATGTGTTTTATCATAACAAACATAGGGTTTTGTTTTTTAGAAATATTGACTATTAACACCTAATAACTATAGGCTCAAGTCTTTCACCCTAGTAGGTAGCTTCCCAAACTATACTAATCCTCAACATGTAGTACTATTTGTAAAACATAATTTTATTGCGTATTACTCTCTGACATACATCTTACTTATATAGTACAAGTCACAATATCATTATCTTTTGTAGTACTAGCCGCAATTTACATCGCTTATCTCAGGCTAAAACAATAGTTGGATAGCACAATCATATAATAGGCTTTCCATGTATCAAATACAATAAGTCTATTCTAATGTACCTCAAAATGTACTCAAACATATGCTTAGCAGTAAGCATAAAATACAATAGGTCTTCTCAAAGATCAACCGGCTACTTACACATAGTATCATCATCTGGATCCAATCCAAAATAAAGTTGCTCTAAACTAGAAACCATGGATTTTAATTCCATCATATACAACATTATACATCAAATGTGTAATATCATGTAGAAATAAAGTCTCATATTTTATTTCACTTTTGAACATTTTTTGAATTATTGAATCTTCTTCTATCTATATAATTTCTCTATGAGCTTTCCATTCTCTATGTTTTTCTTTAAGGCCTAATCATTTTATCAGTTATTCTTCTCTTTATACTGCAACACCCCAACTACCTCTCCGAAATGTTTCACTGTTCTCTAAAGGTCCATACTATAACTCTTCTTGAGTATCAATAGTCTCTGATACTTTGTTCATGTCTCTTCTCATGTGGATTCTCTCCACAAGGTATCATAACCCCTGGACTCTTGAGTAATGTACCATGACAAATTGGTGGGGACTTTATCTGTTTCCTCCTATGAAGACACATCAATACTCCCTCTTCAACTAGAGGAGTTTATCTATACCAAGCTTGTCCTGGATAGAGGATTAGTAATAATGTTGGAAAATATGCTCATCTAAGGATATGTACCATGTCTCAAATATAACTGACTAGGAACCTCATAAAGATTTACTACTTTACAACATGCTTTATGTAGACATATGTGATCTTTCCTCGATCACTATACTAGTCATATTTCATATATATTTGAGTGTTTATCTCACTTCCCGAGAAATATCCAAGTCCACATTCATTTGTACCAAGTAGGTGCTACAACGCATGTTTTGTAAATGTTAATGTACAAAAAGCAAAGCATATAACAGATCGGGGGACCTGTTCCTAACCAAATACATCTCAACTGACTTGAGATCCTCCAAATATGAAATAAGTATGATAAAATTTCATATTTATATTCATATATGTGGCCATGGATTTGTAGTCCATCATCCTAAAACTCTTCAAGATCTTTTACTACACATTTTCCTTAACTAAGTAAAATCTTTGTTTGGTGACTGCCACACCACTAATCATAAGAATCATAACAAGATTCTTGAATACAGTTCTCAGCTTCCTTCTAACTATGGGCATCATGAAAGTATTCTCTTAATAGAAAATATTGTTATATAAAAAAATATTTAACATAATATTTCATATAAATATATCCCCACGGGGCATAGAATAGACAGTATATGGGTGTATTGTTAAGGAACTCCTTGCGTAAGGTCACCGGTTCGAAATTCCGTGGGTGCTTTCTTACAAGAAAAAAAGACATATAAATATATATAAACATTAAGTATCAATATTAATTATTGATATTAATATGTATTAATATTAATAACTAATAACTAATAAATATACATGATTAATTAATTAATTAGAAAAAAAGTAAAGAGATGTATCATTTCATTTGAAAAGGCATGATAAGGCTTATATAAATCCCTACCAATGTAATTGTAAAACTACACATCTTATATATTTTATCATTTTACATTATATTTTATTCATGGAATTTTTATATTATTTACACTGGGTCTTCCCGTAAGAAATAGTTCTTTTTCCCAAATAATTCTTATTCAAAACAATTTTGACTATTTTCTTTGATAATAATAAGAAGACATAAGTTCAAGTCAAAAGAATAATTTCTTTTAAAGTCGAATACCATTATCATTGAATAATTCAAAGTCAAAGGAAGACCAAGTTATCGTCTAGACATCGAATTATGGAGATTACAAAATTTGAACTATAGTTACTATTACAAGCAGTAATAAGTGAGTTAGATCAATATAAAGAAAACTATCATCATCTAAAATTTGAGATTACAGAGCAGGAAATCACAAAACAATTATGGGAACAAAAATTCCATTGGTCCCAAAGAGATAATGAATAACTCAAGAAAATGTTGTCAGATAAAGATAAAAATATCTCAATTAAAAAATCATAACAAAGACCTTGAAGACAAAATCAAAAGATCTAAAAATGACGAAGAAAAAACTTATAGAAGCAATAACGAATTAGAAGAAGAAATAAAACATTTAAACGAGCTCATCACAGACAAAGATGATGAATTGGCGCAAATCCAGAGAAATATAAAAAGTCAAGAATCATAGATATGTCGACATCAGCAACAAGAGGAAGAACTCTAGCAAAATTATGACGACACTAAAAAGAAGCACAAGTTATAAATTACGGAAATCAATGGAAAATTAGCAAGCAATACCGAAGAACTATTTCGACTAAGAGTTCATAACAAGACATTAGTTATGAAAATCAATAAAATAAAAAATAGTCGGAAGATGGAACTTTCCAATGAAGCCCTCGAAGGAAGAATACTAAAACAACAAGAAGAAAACCAACATCTAAGAAATTTTAATCAAGAACTAGAGTAACAAATTGAGAAGTTAAAACAGGACAAACAGTCGCAAGACAAAAGGTTTGAGAAGATTTAGAGTAGTAATAATCTATTAGAGAAAAAATTAGTTCAAATCCTGAAGGAAGTAAAGGAATTCAATCCAACAAAAAAATAAGCAATAAGAACTCCTTACCGACACCCAAATTACAAAAATCATTTTGACCAGCGACATGGTCAAAATGAACATAAACAAATGAGTTATTATTTCAGAAGTGAAAGAACATGAAATCTACAACCTAAGTAGAAAACATGAATATTTATCCATCAAAACGATCAAAAATCACCTTCGATGAAAATAGACCTCGGATGGACCACATCATAGGCGACGTGACATTTTTCATTGGAATTCGCAACTCATATCATCTCATTTCGTCAAGTGGCACACATACTAAAATAAAGGATTGAGAAGATGTCATTGCAAACAAGACATCAGACAAAGACTTGTCTTCTCTAAGCTTTGAGGACAAAACTTCTCTTAAGGCAAAGGCAATGTTATATAAAAATATATATAACATAATAAGACATATAACTATATATAGACATTAAGTATCAATATTAATTATTAATATAATTATATATTAATATTAATAATTAATAACTAATAAATAGAAATGATTAATTAATTAATTAAAAAAAAAGAGATGTGCCCTTTCATTTGAAAATGCACTATAAGGCTTATATAAAGCTCTACAAATGTAATTGGAAAACAACACATCTTATAAACTTTATCATTTTACATTATATTTCATTCAAGGAATATTTATATTATTTACACTGGGTCTTCCCATAAGAAACAATTCTTTTTTGTTTCAGATACATCAACCAGTTTTATTGGTTCTTCAGAAGCTAGCGAATATAGCTACTTCCTATCACCATTAGGATGTGAGAGTCATAATCTGGGTCCTCCATCACGAAGAATAATGTTCATCTATGTCTGAAGCTCTTCTTGAGACATGAATGTAAATAAGATAATTTAATTATCATCAAGAGTATTTACATCTCTCATATTAGGATTAGGGATTCTATTATGACTTCTTCATAATACATAGGAACCTACCAATCTTCTATCACAAGCTTCTTGCTTCACAAAATCCCGCTATCTTTCAGGCTCAGCCATCGAAATTGCTCGTCATTCAATACATGTCATTTTTCTTGTAGGTCGAGGCATATAGTTTTCCCTACAAGCCAAATTCAATCAAGTTATTAGCAACCTTGCATAATCCAGTCATTTCAATAAAATGAAAAACAACACGCACTGATATGCAAAACATTTTAACCAATGTTTCATTATAACCATATCTCATGAATTTTGATCACATGAATACTTCAATGTATTTACAGTGGTTCATATAGTTATGTACACATTAAATCAATGTTTCGACATAACCCCATTCATATTTCATGTAATTGTTTTGCAATTCTATATCAGTCTTATATTTAGATATTATGAATATTTATGCAACCCCTTATTTTTCTTAATTTAAACATCACACGAGATTTTCTATTTACCAATAGAATAGAAAGATTGTAACATATGCTTTTAATCATGTTTATACCATAACATTCAAAAACCTAGGAGTACAGATTGTAATAAAACAAAATCTAATTTTATAAAAGTGTATGATAATCAAATAATCATGCAGCCTAACATTCATATCTCATGAATCAATCATGCATCCCAACATTCATATCTCATGAATAATCATGCAGCTCTATATTCATATCTTATGAAATAATCATGAATGTTTATATTCATATCCTATGAATTTTGTCATTTTCCAATAAAGGAAAGACACTCAATATATATGCTCACAATTCCTAATCCCAAGAATACGAACCTCTATATCACTGTAATGAAAACATTCAAAAGCATATATATCTAAATAACATATAATAAAAAATTCAAGTACTTATTTTTTTATTGTTTTGCGTGATCCCTCACGATCTCTTCTTCCTTGCAAAGATTACTGGAGTCCCTCGGTCTTGATATATTTGCAAATGTGAGTGCATGCAGGAGGTAGTGAATCTTTGCATGGAGAAACCGGATCCCATGCAACCCAGAGTGAATGTTCTTCTTCAAGGAAAACTTATTTCGACGATCATCATTCTCTTCTCCATATGAGTTCACAACTTTATGAGGCTCTCATTATACACAATATCTATTGAATAATGATAATATCCAAACCACAAATTGTTATATTTTTATCATTTGAGAAATATTATCTTAGGATCTTATCTGAGAGAATAACATGCACAGTAATAATCACAAGAGACAAGAGACACAAAGAATTTTCCTCGGGGAAACCATAAAGGAGAAAACCTCGCAACTTCCTCAGAGATAGAATGAGCACCAATGGCAGCAGTAAAACCCAAGACAGAAAATATGATCTCCAACAGTTGTTCTCTCTCTCACTTGTGTGATCACTTCCTCTCTCACTCATGCACCCCAGTTGAGTGAGTGTGTCTGTGATAAATAGAGAGGATCACTCTCTATTTATATTATTTTGTTCACTTAACATCTGACTCTGTTATGTAGGCTCGAGTAATCCTAACTCAGTTATGTAGGCTTGAGTAACCACACCTAGGTTACTAATGACCTGAATTACAACAGAGGGGATTTTCTCATGACTTTTAGTAATTATCCCGATAGGAACATCGGGGTACAAAGAAATACAAGTGATTCTTCCGATAGGAGCATCAAGGACAAATGAAATACAATATATACAAGTGAATACATTTCAAAGTTACAAATACATCAACACTCCCTCTTAACTAGGAAGGTATTCTCTTGACACAATTCATCAGCACAAGTCTTCTTCTCTGGATCATCATCAAAGCTGGATCATCACTAGATCATCATCAAATTTGGATCATCATCAAATCTGGATCATCACTGGATCATCATCAAAGCTATACTGGATCATCATCAAAGCTGGATCATCAATGGATCATCATCATAATTGCTTCCGCTATCTCGATCAAATGGTGCTATCTCTCAATTTTACTCATCATAGGAAGTTATACAGAGACAGCCCTTTTTCATGCTGGTTGTAGGCCTAGCCTCCAGGAAGGTCTTCATCTTCTTCAGCACTTATATCTGACCTAGTTAGAAAGGCCCACCCAACACTTACATCTGACCATGGGAGGAACACATCCACCACCATGTCAGAAAGGCACACCCAACACTCACATCTGAGCTCATCATGTCAGAAAGGCCCAGCACTCACATCTAGCCTCATCATGTCAAAAAGTCTCATCTAGCATTCACATCTTACCACATCATGTCAGAAAGGTCCAACACTCACATCCGACCTCATCATGTTAGAAAGGCTCGTCGAACACTCACATCTGACCTCATCATGTTAAAAAGGATTAGCAGTCACATCCAACCTCATCATGTCAAAAAGGCTTGTCCAGCAGTTACATCTGACCTCATCATGTCAGAAAGGCTCAGCACTCACATCTAACCTCATCATGTCATAAAGGCTCATCCAAAACTTTTATTTGACCATGTCAGAAAGGATCTGCACTTACATTTGACCATGGGATGCCTAGCCTGCCACCATGTCAGAAAGGCTCTGCACTTACATTTGACCATGGGAGGCCTAGCCTGCCACCATGTCAGAAAGGCTCTGCACTTACATCTGACCATGGGAGGCCCAACCTTCCACCATGTGAGAAAGGCTCCTACACTTATATCTGACCATAGAAGGAACCAATCCTACCATGTTAGAAAGTCTCTTGGACTCATCACCTCCCCTTAGAGGGAACCTCGAACTAGAGAACACCAAGCTTCTCCTTTAAGTACTCAAACTTCACTCTAACCATTTCTAGCATAGAATCACGTCAGGGATGATTACATCCAAGGATAACCTGCGAACTTCACTAGGACTGATTACTTCCGAGGACAACCTACAGGACCATTTACATCTGAGCAACCTATGAGATTCTCCAAGATTTTATGCTCAAACAACCTGTCTCACTGTCTATGATAGAAGTCCCTCTTTTGAGGGATCTCGATATGGATCACAAACTAGAGCTCCATTGCTCCTCTCTGCATCATACAAAAATGCAAGTCAAATCAATCAAATCAAATAGTAGTTTTCAAAAGAAACATACTACCTCCCAAATAGCCGAGCAAGTGGAAACATATTTTGCCTCGGCTGTACTCAGCACCATGTAGGACTCCTTCCTTCTAAACCAAGAGATCACACCTGATCTCATACTAAAGTAACACCTCAAAGTTCTCTTCTTATCAATGGCACTTACCTCTCAATACGAATCCACATAACCCTCCAGGTTAATCTTCTAATTAGTATCATACTTGAGCCCATACTCAACTGTACCCTTTAGGTACCTCGCTGCATGCTTTGCAACCATCAGGTGAACATGTCTCAATATGTTCACAGCAAAGAAAATATCTGGTCTCCTTTTGCTGATGGATTGTGGAGAGAGACCCAAAAATTAAGAATCCCTATTTTCCGCAGCTGCGCAGTGTCTTCTTCTCAGGTTAGCTCTGATACCATGTTATATTTTTATCATTGAAGCAATATTATCTTAGGATCTTATCTGAGAAAATAACATGCACAGCAATAATCACAAGAGACAAGAGACACAAATAATTTTCCTCGGGGAAACCATAAAGGATAAAACCCTGCAACTTTATTAGAGATAGAATGAGCACCAATGGCAGCAGTAAAACCCAAAGATACAAAGATGATCTCCCGACAGTAGTTGTCTCTCTCTCTCTTGTCCCAACTTCTTCTCTCTCTCGGTTATGCACTACAACTGAGTGTGTGTGTCTATGATAAATAGAGAGGCTCACTCTCTATTTATATTCTTTTGTTCACTTAATATTTGACTCTGTTATGTAGGCTCGAGTAATCCTAACTCAGTTATGTAGGTTCGAGTAACCACAACTAGGGTACTAATGAACTAACTTACAACAGAGGGGACTTCCTCATGACTTTTAGTAATTCTCCCGATAGGAACATCGGGGTACAAAGAAATACAAGTGATTCTCCCGATAGGAGCATCGGGGACCAATGAAATACAATATATACAAGTGAATACATTTCGAATTTACAAATACATCAACACGAATCTCGAGGTTGTTCAATCAATCTGTCCACTTTGGGAAAACGATCATAACTTGAATTCTAAGAACTTCATATTCAAATAACTAATAGCATCTCTCAAATAGTTGTGAATTTTTTAAACTCGCTCGCATGTAAGCTAGTATCCCATTTGGGAAGTGGGTTTCCAATAGCTTAGTCTGATTCCTCATGGATTGATAAGTAATTCTCCAAAAAAATTGTCTCCTGAAAAATGACGCGAATGGTGCATATTGACATGCTCTTTAATTTTCCCTGCATTGGATAAAGGAGCATCACTCACTGAGGTCACATAGGCATCGATATTATGCTCCTCAATAATTCTTAATACCCTTTCCTTTCATGTGTTGAAGTTGGAAGCACCTTCAATTCGGTCTTCTAGTTGGACAGAGAATGATGCCCTGGCTCCAAGCTTTTGCTCAACTCCTCAAGATCACATAGGCTTTAGTTTGCATGGAAAAATATAAGCTCCTTCATGCTCTTGCTCTGGTATCATGTTATTGTTTTGAGAAATAATGGAGATACTTTAACTTTAAAACTTTTGATAAAAAAATTCACTACATCTAGATCTCATAAACAATTAAAACACACAAATTATTCAATCCATAACACACATGATCTACCCTTGGAATACCCTCCAAATCTAGAGGATGAAAAAACTAGAAAACAATCCTTTGAATATGATAGATAAATGTAAAGAATGATTTTACAACACTTGCATCTTACCTGATAAGAGATATCTAAGAAGCACTAGAGAATAGATATCACTCAAAATTCTCTCTCGGCCTTTCCAAGTGCATAACACTTTAATAACAAGCTTATTCAGTCATATAATGAGAGGCAATGAATGGTTGCATGCCTTTAGGCACTATGAACACTGTAGAAATTGTGTGCACTGTGGAAACTATATACACATTAACCTTTTGTGCATATCTTGACTTGGTGCCAAGTTGTCACCTCGTAATTACCTACCACACTGAAGATATGTGCCCTCCATTAATTCACTAGTGTTAACTTCCTCTAACTGAATGTGACTGAACCGAAATGAGTTGAATTGAATAGAACTGAACTGAATTGAACTGGAAATAACTGAATGTAACTTAGCTGAATTGAGTTGAACTGAATAGAACTGAATGTAACTAAATTGAACTAAATTGAACCAAATAGGACTAAATTGAACTGAATGTAACTGAACTAAACTAAATGTAACTGAACTGAACAAAACTGAATGTAACTAAACTGAACTGAACTGAACTGATCTGAATTGAACTGAACTGAAGTGAATGTGAACTGATTAACTAATTTCTTTAACATAAGTTAGGATTTTAACTTAATGTCTTTATTGCTTCACAATTAGTGTCATCCTTAACAAATACTTTGCATAAATAAAGGAGTAGATTCCTTAATTAACTAAAACTTGCTTTCCACAACTTAGACTTAATTGATGTCTTTGCAATTCAAGTTCACTGGAGGTATAACATTGGCAATTCAAATCTTTAATCTATCTCTGTGTTCATCTCATTTACCATTAATTAATTCTACATGGTCCAGGAGTGTTTAATTAATTAATCATATTTATCATATCATACTCAGAAGAATTGTTTCCATACCTATGATCATATGTATTACCTTGGGCCATTTAGTCATATGCTAAAGTAAAACACTCTATTGGTAGCTAATCCCTAAAGGAGACTTATAGCAGCTAGATACCATGACTATCCATACATTACATAGTAGATACTCATGACTTGATACAACACATGCCCTAAGGTCTTGATACAACACAAGACTCTTGAACTTAATACAACATAAGTTTGAACTTGATACAACACAAGTCTTCAACCTTGATACAACACAAGGTCCTGATATTAATACAACATAAGATCCTAATCTTAATACAACACAATATCATAGCATAGGGATATCCCATACCCTTAACGTACTAGCTTGATACAACACAAGCTCTTAACTTAATACAACATAAGTTCCAGACTTGATACAACACAAGTCTTGTGAAGAGGTTGCTAAACTTAATACAACATAAATTCCAAACTTCATACAACATGAGCCTCATGGAGAATGACTCTTGATGTTGTACATTCAACAAAATTAAACCTTTCCTTGCACAAAAAGTAAACAAGACATGATTTTTAAGCTACTTGGAGGAGTATAAAGATAGATGAAATTATAGGTTTATCGGTACCTTCAACATTTTGATCTTCCTCAATGTACCATATATTAAGATGCTAAAGTCATTTAAAAGTTTGGCATTGTATATATATGAACATTGATATAGTCTTGTCATCTTCAGTACTTTTTTTATGCATAAACCTCATGCACTAGAAATATCTCATTCCCTATGTTGGCCTCCTCCAACCCAAGGTCAAAGGGAATCACCCCAAAATATTAAAAATATTTGGCATTGACCTATACAACATTATGTCAAACAAGTTTTAGCATAATCTTGCAAAATGAAGTAGCCAACATGTGCACAAACTAGTGAAACCCACGAGCGCACCTCATATACATCCATGTGCACACTTTGAAATCTATACATACTTACATCTTTTCATATGTGAGCAACCAAGGATGTAAAACCATTAAACACAATCAAGATAAAATCCCAACATATACACACCTACAACATAATAAAAATAGTCAATTAAGTGTGTAAATCTTGCAGACTTAAGTAGCCAACATGTGCACAACCTAGTGGCATCCATGAGCATATCTTATTGACATCCATGTGCACACTTTGAAATATACATGCAAGACAATTTGTATAGATTCCTAACACATAAACACAAACAACATGTGGTCCACCGCTATTACAAATGGTCAATTAGTGAGTTTCAACCAAGAATGCCAACCATTGGGCATGGCCATTATAGAATCCCAACACATGCACAACAACAACAAATGTTGCACTAGTAATACAAATTTCTAGGTTCCACTATGGTAGAACATTTACTTGCACAAAAAGTAGACAAGACCGGATTTTTCAACTACTTGGAGGAGTTTAAAGATAGATGAAATTAGAGGTTGTTATGTACCTTCAACATTTTAATCTTCTTCATTGTACCGCATCTTAAGATGATAATGTCATTTAAAATATTGACATTCTATATATATGAACATAGATATAGTCTTTGCATTTAGTCCTCGGGATTCAATGTGTAGAGAGTTGAAGTTAATCGACATGTTTTGAGTAGAACCTCCACTCATCATTAAGATCCATAGATTGACACGTTAAATAAATAAAAGATAGAAAAAATAAATCTATTAAATTTTAAGCATTAAAGAAAATATAATAATAATACAAAATTTAAAATTTAAAATAACAATAATTTGAAAAGAGAAAGGGTAAACATAAGTTAGTAACATTAAATTTAGGCGGTTCAAGTTAAAAAGGAAGTTATACTAAAGATAAATTTAAATAAATTAAGTTATATAATGTAGCAAATAAATAATGAAATAAGAATAATATATTAAAAAAATCATTTCTCGTTATATAATGTAAATGAAATAAAAATAATATATTAAAAAAATCATTTTGAAGCAAGTGTAGTAAAATGTACTATATATTTAATTAAATTATAACAAAAGAGAGAAATTAAAGGAGGATAAAATAATTTAACAAGTCAATGATAGCATTTTAGGGGAATTAGAATATAAATTATATAAATTTAAATTTATTAAAAGAAAACAATTATTTATAATAGAAATCAAACTTTTAGGGATAAAGTTGAGGAAATTAATTAAAAATATTTAAAACGTGTTTTTAAGGATAAACAAGAAGGAAGAAATTAATTATTATATGATGAGGAAATAAATTGATTAGTATAGAATATTGGGAGATTCGATAATGCAAAATGTATTCCAAAATTAAAAGAAAACCCCAAGTAGAGAGGTTTGATACATGAGTTAACAAGAGAAGATAGTAGATTAAAGATAAAAGAATTTATAATTAAAAACATGAGGGGTTGGAGTGCTTGTGGAGGCTAGAAATTTGCTAGAAAAGTAATGGTTGAAATAAATTTTATAGGATAGAAGAGAAGATGAGATCCGAAGGAAAATAAAATATAAGAGATAAAAGAAGTTAAGATGAGAAATTAATGGGAGGAATTGAAACAATGGATAAAGGTTTTTAAGATTGGCTAAGTTTGTATCTATCTTCTCGATTGAAGTTATTGGGGTGTTTTTAAATTTCTATAGTTTCTTTGATTAGATGAGAGGATTAGTGAGTTCGTGTCAGTTATGGTTGGTATCCGCCATGTTTTCTTTGAGATGAGCCTGGATAGATCTACCCATTTGGAAAATTTAGGTTTTTCGACTTGAGCAGGGGATCTGGTAGACACCTTGTGATAGAAATGGATTGGATTTGTCTTTGATGATTCTAAATAATTGTTTGATGGTTTTGTGGGGTTTGAAGATAGTTTTCATATTATTTTTAGCTAGTAGTTTAGAGATCCAGCTAGTGATGGCATGGATATAAGGGAGAGAAACATAATATTGGATAGGGGATGAGGGATTAGAAGATTAGGGCTTTGGATGAAGAAAATGATGGAAATTTTTGTTTATAATTTGTCGAGGATAGTCATTAGCCATGAGGGATTTTGTAAGGTGGTATTTTTGTTGGGTAAGATGTTGGGGATCTGATATGCATACTTCCCTAGTGATTAGGGTTTTAAGGACAACCAATTTTAGCAAAGGATGGTGGTGGGATTGAGCATGAATATACCTATCAGTGTGGGTATTTTTGTGATAAACCTAATGATTTAAGGATCCATTGGGTTTACGGGTAACTAACAAATATAGAAAGCAGAGAGATCCATTTTCTTAGGTTTCCATGGTGAATTGAATGAAGTGGTATAAACTATTGATATGTTTGTGGAAGAAATCAAGGGTTGTTTGGAAATGGGTGCAAATGAAGAAGGTATCATCTACAAAGAAAAATCATCATTTGGGTTTAAGGGAAAGAACTATTGAGAGCTAGACTTCATAAAAATATTGGAAATGATATAGGATAAACATGATCCCATGACAATGACTTCTATTTATTCATAGAACTTATCTTTGAAAAAAAAGGTAGTGGAAAGGAAGTGTTCGGGTACACAGGGTACTCCCAAAATAACGAACACCTAGAGCAACCACTTCACACAAATAGATCACAAATCAACACAACGATGTTTGTCACGTGGTTAAAACCCTCAAGAGGGAAATAGTCCACGGCCTCAGCCAAATAGCTACTTGGAGCAATTTATTATGCAAAAGAAAAAAAGTTACAAATGAGCTTCTCATAATTGATCAACTAGCCAAGGACCCTACATGCTCTTTAAATAGAGATCATGGACCAATCGGGTGTTAAGCCACGGATCAATGGTAGGTATGATCTAAGAGAAGTTGAACCGTCAGATCTCTTTCTATCTAGAACATATCATGACAGTCGGATTAGAATATTTACAAATGCATACTAATGCATACTAAAGAAACACACTTTACCTAACAGATATATTACACAAGTTGATCTTAACTAACTCCTAAGTGTCTAAATATCCTAACATCCCCCCTTAAGAACAACTTGGGATAGGATTGAAGGATTTACAAAAGTGACACTATTAGGAGAAGGAAGGAGGCATTAGAGCCTATCCCCCCTTAATGACACATTCTTGAACTCCTAACGTAGATCAAAGTTTAGAAAACTTCGCTTCTGTAAGAGACTTGGTGAAGATGTATGCAACTTGATCATTTGTAGGGAAATAGAGAATTTCAAGAACACGATCATGAACAAGATTTCTAATAGAGTGCATGTGTAGCTCAATGTGTTTGCTGCGTTGATGTAGAACTAGATCTTTGGAAAGCTTTATGGCACTTTGATTGTCGCACCAAAGTGGAGTAGGTTGTTGCTACTCGAATCCAAACTCTGATAGAATCTGTCGAATCTATACAGCTTCCTGATTGGCATTTACTGTAGCTCTAGATTTTGCTTCTGCTAAAGAAAGAGCAAGAGCTTGTAGTTTCTTACAAGCCCAAGTGATAGGTCTAGATCCCAAACTGAAAACATAAGTTGCAGTAGACTTTCGACAATAAGGATCATCAACGCAATCTAAATCAGTGAAACCAACCAACAAAGGTGTCCCCCCTGTACTGTAATGAATCCCAAATTGAAGTGTACCTCGAATATATCAAAGTATTCTTTTTGCTACTTTCCAGTGAATTTCATGAGGTGTTTTCATATAACGGGAAACATGACTAATGACAAAGGAAAGGTCGGGACGGGAATGAGTCAAGTATAAGAGACTACCAACAAGCTGACGATACAAGGTGGCATCTACTTTAGGGGAAGTATAAGTGGAAGAAAGTTTGACTCCAGACTGGAAGGGAGAAGGGGCTGGTTTACAATCTTCCATGTGAAAGCGACAAAGAAGGTCACAAGCATACTTAGAATGGGAAAGAAATATTCCTTCTTTGGTTTGCAAGACTTGGAGACCAAGAAAATAATGCAAATGTCCTAAGTCTGACATTTCAAAATTTTGCTTAAGACTGGATTTCACATGGGTTAAAGTTTAGGGTCACTACTAGTAAGGATAAGATGATCAACATAAAGAACAAGTATGATGAGATGGTTTCCTACTTTCTTGGTATAGACATTGGGGTTAGAATGGAATCTAGAAGAATCAGTGTCAAGGAGAAATCTATCCATTTTGGCATACCAAGCTCCAGGAGCTTGCTTAAGGCCATATAAGGAAAGGCGATAGACAAGGCTAGAGTGAATATGAACATATCCAGGAGTTTGTTCCATGTAAATTTCCTCCTGTAAATCACCATGTAAGAAGGAAGACTTGACATCCATTTGATGGACATCCCAATTATGTAAGGCTGCAAGGGAAAGAACAAGGCGGATGGAGTTCATTTTTGCGACATGAGCAAAGGTTTCATTGTAGTCAATCCCTTCAACTTGGGAAAAACCTTTGGCAACTAACCTTGCCTTAAGTCTTTCAACACTTTCATCTGATGCATACTTAGTTCAGTAGATCCATTTACATCTGACAAGTTTTCTTCCTTTTGGAATAGGAACAAGATCCCAAGTATCGTTCACCATTAAGGAACGATATTCTTCATCCACAGCAGCATCCCAATCTAGATTTCCTAAAGCTTCAGCAAAAGTTTATGGATCATAATGCTTGAAAACTTGAGCCAAAAGAGAAGAGTCTCACTGAAACTGAGAATGTGTTCGACGTTGATCTCTAGGATCACCGACAAGATCACTAGCTACTTCACATGTTGAACGGACCCATCGAGGAAGCATTGGTGGAGGTGGATTTTCATCCTCACTGTCATCATCAAAAACTGGAGTTGGAAACCTATCAAGGAATTTGGAAGTAGAATAAGGCACAATCGTCAAATCAGGCTCGTAGGCCAAAGATGGCACACCCGCCAAGTTAGGCTCGCAGGCCAAGATATTTTCATCAAATTTAACATCTCTTCTAATGATTATATCATGAGAATGTGGCTGAAGAAATATATAACCTTTTACATCTTTAGAATATCCAACAAATATGCACTTTTCACTTTTAGGCTGCAATGCTTTCTATTTTTCATCTGGAATGTGAGCCCATGCTTCACTACCAAACACATGGAAGTGACTTACATCTGGTTTAATTTTACTCCATGCTTCTTCTGGTGTTATACCTTGTAAAACTTTAGTGGGTGTGCAATTAACTATGTAATTTGCACAATTTATGGCCTCAGCCCAATATTGAAGACTTAGTCCCTTAGATTGGATCATACAATTAGCCATTTCTTTTAAACTGTGGTTCTTTTGTTCAGCTACACCATTTTGTTGTGGTGTATAAGGAACAATGTGTTGTTGTTGGATTCCTTGTTCAGTGCAAAAAGTAGCGAACTTTTTGTTAACATATTCTCCTCCATTGTCAGATCTTAACTTAATAATTTGATGACCAGATTTTTTTTCAACAAGGGCCTTGTAGGCCAAGAACATGTTAAATACTTCGCTCTTAAGTTTTAGGAAGTAAACCCAAGTGCATCTGGACTAGTCATTAATGAAATTTAAGAAATATCTGTAACTAGAAAAGAAAGCAGATGGAAGAGGACCCCACAAGTCGCTATGCACAAGCTCCAAGGGAACCAAGGCGTGCCAAGAGGCACGTTTGTCAAAACTGTCCCGATGATGTTTTTCTAGTATACAACCATAATAGACACCATATTTGCAAGATACAATCGAAATACCAGTCACCATATTGTATTTACATAGTTGTTGCAATGAGTGATAATTTAAGTGACCAAATCACTCATGCCAAAGTTTGCTCAAGTTATCACTATGAGCAACAAAAACTGAAGGAAAAGGTGATGACCCAAAGTTTTTAAATTTGTACAACCTGGTAATATCATCAACAGTTCCAGTAGCGAGGAGATTTTGAGGATATTTAAAATCCTTGATTACAACTTGTTGAGGTGTTAAACATCACAGTTTTACCTTCACCCGAATGAGTAATTTGATAGAATGATAACAAATTGCATGAAATTCTTGGAACACATAGTACATCACTAAAATGACCATTTTCTACTAGAATTGTTCCAGATCCTACAACACTTAGAGATCTATCATCACCAACAAATATTTGTTTGGTGTTACATTCATGCATAGTAGAAAAAATGGCTTGATCCTTAGCCATATGATAAGATGCTCCAGAATCAATGAACCATTCATTTGAAGCAGAAGAAGAAGATGCAGTATAAGAGTAATCAGAAGCACAAAGTGCATGTCCATGAGAGGTAGATTCTGAAGACGAATCTAGGTTGATGTGGTGCTTCTTCATTGTTGCTTCCAAGGCTGCCATCTTCTTGAAACACTTAGATTCATCATGATTATCTTTCCCACAAAAATTGAAATGATGCTCAGTGTTCTTTCCTTTTGGCTTGGATCCTTTGTCATTTTTTAAAGAAGGAGTTGACTCAGAGGGTTTGAGACCCTTGTTTGGCTTATTATTGTGAAAATTCTATTTCTTGGGAGGCTTGGAATTTTCTTTCTGTTGGGACAATAAGGCTTTCCCAGATGTATCTGCATTGTTAATTATTCCAAGATGAATGAGCTTATCTTGCTCTCTAATTAAGGAATCACAAAAGGATTCAAGACTAGGCTCTTTATAGCTAGTTGTAGTCAATGATTTTTTCATGGAGTAAAATGTAGATACAAAAACAGAATATGCAGGTCCAAGTTTGGAAAGAATATGATAAATAAATTGTTTGTCTTCTTTCTTAATCTTGCATTCTTCACATAAGAGTCTAAGATTTTTATACTTAGATAAATAATCTTGAATGCATGAAATATCACTTGGATTCAAAGAAATCAACTCATGCTCAAGTTGATGACCTCGAATTTCATTGTGTTTACCAAACACAGATTCCAACTTTTCCCAAGGTTTATCAGGTTCATCAATTCCAGATATGTGGAATCACAAATCAATAGATATTGGCATCCCAATCAATCCACGAGCTTCATCATATCTATTTTCCCATTTTATTTTCTTATCATCATCAGTGGGTTATGTTTCTTTCCCTGAGGTAATTCTGAAAATTCCCCTACTTTGTAGAACATCCTCCATACGAGATTTCCATGAGAAATAGTTAGAACTGGTAAGTATAATATCACAAGGGGCAACCATACTGTAAAATAATGGCTGAAAGAACAGAAACTAACTGTCTGGATGCAAGGAGCTCAAAAAATAAGATTGTTTAAAAAAAAATGGCACTGAAAACTAATTCTGGATGATGAAGTTATGCTTGATAAAATAAAATGTTGAAGATGTCCCCAATAGTGACATGGCAGATATTAACTTGACCAACTAAAAAAAAGAACCCCCTTCTTCCCAAGATGAACCTTTGAAAATAACTTATAAGAAAGTTGCTTTTAAGTGAATCACTTTTACAATAATGTTACTTTAAATAATGTGGCAATAAATTAAAAGACTTAAGTGACTCACTTTTATTTTATTTTATTGAAGTGAGATGCACTTTTATAATAAAGTAACTTGAAAATAGAAATTGGATGCACTAAAAGGTAACTTCATAAGACTTGAACTCAAGACCTATTAAGGAGTAAAGCAACTTTTAACCAAGTGAGATAAGTTTAAAATGTACGTAAAAGAAAGAAAAGAGGAAGGGGTTTTTTTTTACTCTTCTCTCTCGGTCTCCATGCTTGCCTTTTTTCCTGCAAATCACAAGAAAAACAAAAAAAAAAAAAAACTTTTCCACACTATGGGGTTAGATCTTGGTTAGCTTTCCCGAAAAGTCTATGTTTTCAATTTTTCTCATTGTTTTTTATTTGCCGTGATCACACAAGGTGCACGACAAAGAGCATACGTAGCTGAGAAAACAAAAAAAACTTTCCATTTATGTTTATGATTCACCGCAATCGTGCAAGGTGTACAACAAAGAGCATACGAAACCAGGGAAGGCAACAGTCTGAGACTAAAACAATAAAGATCTAATAATAAAACTGATAAAATATGAGAGATTTAAAAAAAAATATCCATCACTGTAACATTATATCTTCATATTTGTCGAAATGGGTGTTTCTGGATCAAACAAAAATGGTTTTCGATGAAAAGAAAACTATTTCCCAATGAAAATGACAATCCAAATGCAATGAAACAGTTCCTGTAGGCCACAAATACACAGAAACTCTAGAACCAGAAACCCTTTCAAAGTTTCGGTAACACCGGTTCCAGATCTTGATCAAAACTGGAAGCAGCTCTTCATAAACGCTCTGATACCATGTTTGGGTACACAGGGTACTCCCAAAAGACCAAACACCTAGAGAAACCACTTCACACAAATAGATCACAAATCAACACACCGATGTTTGTCACGTGGTTAAAACCCTCAAGAGGGAAATAGTCCACGGCCCCAGCCAAATAGCTACTTGGAGCAATTTATTATGCAAAAAAGGAAAGTTACAAATGATCTTCTCATAATCGATCAACTAGCCAAGGACCCTCCATGCTCTTTAAATAGAGATCATGGACCAATCGGGTGTTAAGCCACGGATCAATGGTAGGTATGATCTAAGCGAAGTTGAACCGTCGGATCACTTTATGTCTAGAACATATCGTGACCGTTGGATTAGAATATTTACAAATGCACATAATGCATACTAAAGAAACACACTTTACCTAACAGATATATTACACAAGTTGATCTTAACTAACTCCCAAGTGTCTAAATATCCTAACAGGAATATCTTAATAAGTTTAATGGTTTCTTCATCTACAAGATTGGAAATAATTTCAATGGATTCAGGGACATGGATTTTTGTAAAAAGAGAGACAACATTAAAACTTACCATTAGATCTTGATCATCAAGATGGAGGTGTTGAATTTTATTAATAGAGTCGGTGGAATCTGTAGTGAAGGGATTAAGTTTTCCCGCTAAAAAGATGGAAATGGCATGGATGGGAGAACAAATGGCACTCACAATGGGACGGATTGGGATATCCTTTTTGTGTATTTTTGGTTGGCCATAGATTCTAGGAGGTTGGGGATTTTGGGGAAGAAATCTTAAATGATTGAGGGTTCAAGAGATGAGGATTTTATAGATTTAGAAACTAGATTAGTGATCTTGTTGATTATGGGATTGGAGGGGAGGGGTTCATAAGAAGAGGAAAAAAGAAGAGAAAGTAACCTATAATTGTAGTCGAAGGTGTTCATAAAAACTGAGGCATTACCTTTATCATCCTTTAACATGAAAATATTCATTTTGGGATTAAGTCTTCTAAGATATAGGAATTCATCTCTAGGGAAGTTAGGTTTAGATAGTCTAGAAGTTTTGAGGAGCCTAGAGCATTCTTTTCTAATTTATTTGGATTTGTGGAAAGGTACATGGGGAGTAATGGATTCTATACAACACAAAATATATTCAAAGGTAAGGTGGCGAGGGAGGAAAAAATAATTGAATACTTTTTTTAGAAGTGACATAGAAGGAGGATCAAGTTTAATAAAAGAGAGGTTTATTGTCGAGGCAGTGGAACCAAAAGGAGGGGTTAGGGGATTTGGAGGGGATAGTGGTAAATAAGGAGGGTTATAGTTAATAATGGTGGGGTTATGATTGGAGTAGGGGGGGATTGAGAGAGGGGAGATGGGTTTTGAGGATAGGGGAGGTTGGGGTGAGAGATCATGAGAAAGAGGAGATATGATGTGAAGGTGAGGAAAAATAATGACGAGTAGGTGAGGAGAAATTATGTGAAACTGAGGAGGGAGAATGAATTGAAGGTGGGGAGGAATGATATGATGGTGAGGAGGAATATCAACATGGAGGTGATAACTATAGAGGGGGATATGAAGAATAGTTTTAGGTTTCCCAGGATATGGGATAAATAAAGTGAGGGGGGGCAATTATGGAGAGGAGTGGAGGATGAACGAGAGTGGTTTATGAGGGTGGGAGAGGAAGAAGCATGCAGTGAAATTAACAAGTGATCTATCAACTAGATGGAATGATCAGTGGATCGATGAGTAATATGAGAAGAAGAGATTGATGAGTGGATTTTTTGCTTGAGGCATGTCAATCAACTCCAATTCTCTACACATTAAATCCACAAGACTCCATACAATGTTTAACCACTGTGGAAACATTCAATCTTACACTAATATAATATTTTCCTCTTCAATACTTTGGATATACATTGATATGTTCTTGTCATTTTCTATTTATTTTTTTTAATTTCACGATTCTAATTATATTAGAATGTGGCAGGCTAACCATGGTAAAGAACTAGCCTAAGAATAGGAAATAGTTTCGAGTTTAGAATAATGTGAAATTTATTATTGTTTAAAAAAATGATATTTGTTTTTGTTGAAATATGTATTCCACTATCCATGATGTTTGTGATGTAGTTGATGATGAGGAGTTGTTATTTTCACTTGACTCATTATAAATAGTAAAAAAGGTTGTCATAAATTGAACAAATAACTTATTTATTTGCTTAAACTTGAAATAATGCCTGAGATCAAACAATGGGTCAAATATTTGATGCAATATATAGATAGATATAAGGTAAACACCATATTTTAAATAGACATATGTTCAATTATGATATTCAATTCTTCAACTTTTAAATTATATAAAGGAATTAAATTGTGTTTCTTATGTAGTATTTTTTACAACCTCACATGCAAGTGTCAAATCCTCAACCTGGTATTGGTAGTAGCGATACACAAACACCACAATGTATGGTCATGATCCAACATATACTAGCAAGTTTATTCTCCTCTCCACCTCTCACTGATAGTCCCCATACTTAGGGTGGGAGGTCGTCTTCAATGACCCATGACAAGCTCCCCGAGGATGTCACAGTGCTAGGACATGCAAATGATGATGGAGGGGATCCTTATGCTGAGGTTATTCATTCATATGTTGGATCGTCATATGTTCATAGCACAGGGACACATCCAAGAACATTTTTGGTGAAAAAGCACCTTGTTCCAATAATAATACGACGGTCCTTGGTATTTTTTAATGTTTTAATTATTTCATGTTATCTACCACAAACATATATACTCTATATTATTATGTTTAAATTAATGGTAAAATCGTTCTACATGTAGGAAACAACCACTTTTATAAATACATGAATGATAAGGTGTTGGAGTTGTTTGGGCCCACCGTATGTACAAGGTGGAATTCCCAAAATTTCAACTTAAAAAAATCCCTTACAAACTATATTGAAGATATTTTTTGGAAATATACCTTCAACAGAAGCGGGGTCATCCCAATGACCAAGACTATTTAAAAATTATGAGGGAAATGTATAGGGTGCGATTGCAAAAGAAGCCTAAATATGAGAGGCCACCCACGATTACTTATAGGGAGTGGAAGGCCCTTATCAGGGATGCATAGGAGAAGAAAATTAAAAAAGAACAAAAATTCCACCCAGACCACCAAGGTACATTACATTTACAATTTAATACTTTGAATTTTATTTTTTTTAAATAAAATTGTGATGGATAACGCATTTGAAACTTTTTGCAGACTCCATGACACTTTGAAAGCCACTAAGGAAAGTCTTAAAAAACATGGTAGCATAGAGTTGGCCAAGGTGGCTATATGAAGTTACAAGAAATAATTGTGAGTAACGAAACATTTAAACAAAACCATTCATATCCTCATCCAATTTATGTTTAATTTCATCGACCAATAACCAAAATCCAATCTCTTGTGTGATATAGTGGATATATTTGGAACCACAGCCACAGAGGAACATCATTTCCTCAGTTTCAATTTCATATTTAAAGTAATGGTTTAATGCCAAATAATCCATGAGAGAACCCAGTATCCAAAATACAAGACATGATAAATAAGTCTCTATTGAATTTAACTCTTCATTACTTGTAAAATCAATCCATGTTTGATAGATAATGAGGCCATGAGTGGAAAAAGAACCAAGATAGTGTACTGCATCCAGAACATGGTGCATCCATGTAGCCACATGATAGTGGAACGCAACCCTTTGATGGTGCTACGCATTGACATGATGGTAATATGGTTATAAAATCATATATTACTTATTGATTTTGTACTTTTAATTATTCTACATTTCAATTTTTGTGTACTTATACATTTATGATTGTGTACTTACAAATTTTCACATTGTTTCCATGGTAGAGCATGCAACTAAAGTTCCTTTGTGAGAAAAGGAGCACATGGAAACCATTCCAATGGTCTCAGCTAGTGCACCAGGAAAACAACATTGCAAATGATTTTTTTATTAATGAACATTTTCAGTGATTAATAATTGACCTTATGAATTTAATCATTAAATTTGTTATTGTAGGCAATGCCTTGGCCTCACAACATCCTCCACGTGAGTATTATACTAATTGTACACTACGTGGGAGGATCAAATCCAATCAACATCAAAACAAGACTCAAGAGATGAGGAGGTGCAAATCGATGAGACACATAGGGATTACGTAGAAATTTATAAGAAGAAAAAAAATATCATGTATATTATGAGACAGTTGTATAGACAAATTCTCGAGATGGTTCAAGAGGTTTTCAATAGAATACTTGCTAGTGATTTATTCTCTTAATGTTTGTACTAAAATATCTTAATTTGGTAAATTAATCAACACTACTTGCCAATGGTTGATTCTCTTAGTGTTTGTCCATATATTTGGCATTAAATGAGTTTTGTCTACCTATTGTTGATTTCAAATTGATAATGATTATAATCATAGTTACATTAACATTTTTTCCTTCCCTCAATGAGTAGATATGTTTTAAATGTTTTTCAAATGTCTATTAGATATGACACTAGAACAATGTCACATATCTAAATTTGAAAAATAAACTCCACTCCTATTATAAGGCTAGGTTCATGAATGGAAGTGAAAGTGTGTTATTTGTAAACTCAAATTGTCTAATAGTGTTTATCTATATTCATCATTAAATCCGTTATTGTACTAAACTCAAAGGATGCAACAATGTATTGAAAATGTTATATGTGATCATTCCAAATGTCCCTAGACCACTTAAAGTTCCTACACCAAATCAACCATGATAAACTCATTCTGGAGTTGGGATAATAATGCTTAATATCAATTCCATCATACGACTAGTTAAGTTGGTCAACCGAATATCTTATGGGTTCATTAAGGTTATGATGGACTCAATGTTGCTTACATACAATTGAATTCATATGTCCCTAGGTAAACATACCATCAAAATAATCTTATGACACTAAGCTTGAGTTTCTATGTGGGTTTTGAATTTTTTCTCCTATGTGGATGTTTTTCAATCTAAAAAAGGGTTGCAAACTAGATCCATACCAAATGATTAGATACTTTCTATAACCAAGGAATATATTTAACTCTTTCAAATGAGATCATCACAACTTGTAAACAATGAAAATTAAATAAATCAAAGAGAGAAAACAATGTGTGATATGAGCAATCATTTGATGGGTGGTCTAATGAACAAATCCAAGTATGGGGTACTTGTCCAACCAATTGAAGGACAAATTAATGAGTCATGGGATTGAGCACCGACCAATAAATACATGTATTATTGTATCGATATTTGCACAATGATTCTTGTTGTCAAGATTTGGAACAAGTGTAGAATTAACTTATGAGTTAAACAATATACAAGTATGTAGACTTGGAAAATAAGAGCAATAGTATGATGCCAACAGACTTCTGATTTAGGAGACCCAAACTAAAGATATGAGCCAATGTATCACTGTCAACAATAGAGTATAAAAAATAAATGTATTTCAAGGATTTAAATAGAGTAAATAATTGCAGAATGGAAACAACAATATGGTATCATCATTTGTTCAAATAGAATGGTGGTCCAACAAAAGTTGCATAACAGTCTCCAAAAGGCTAATTTTTGTTAGCAAGGATATGCACTTAGATGGCTGAATTCATGTGAAAAATGGTAGTCTTAGGAAGTTTGAACTGATACCTCTAACTCGTATCTATTGATTAAGATGAGTGATGTCAATATTTTATTGTTACATTCCCAAAATCCTTTCTAAAACATACTATGAAGAAGCTCACTATGTTTTCCTCTTTATTAATATTTTTTAGAACATTTTGGATCTTGATTTTGGTCATAACATGTTGAGACAAGAAAAATATACCGATAACCCACATATATATTTGGACTTGACAACCACAATTTATAGCCTCATTTTGTCCCCAAATTTCTATGTACAAATCCAAGAGAACCTCATTTGGTAACACAATCTATTTTAACACAAATAGGTGGAGTAGTAATAGATGGTTTTCAACTTGGTTTCGACTAAATTTGAAAAAATATATGAAGAGAAGCAATGGTATTCACAAAAATATCCTTTATATAAATGTAGAAAAATTATTGAATTTGTCCATAAGAAGGTGGATAATAGAACTAGGGTTTGATTTGAGCTTAAGAAACCAAAGTTTCATGAACATACTAACAATTTTCTAGAGACAAATGTCCCCTTCTAAAATTTGGTGCTTCCCCTCAATTTATAATACAATGAAAAGACAACGAATCGCAGGTAGATTTTCCCAAGTAGAATTTGTATTGCCAATCATAAAAAATACATCGTTTTCAACAATCGATTATTGATAGACCATTGTAGAGAGTGATATGCATTGCATTTTAGATTTGACAAAATTTCTAGAAGCCTTTGTTTCTTAATTTCTCACGAGATTCTCCAACAGATTCTTGTAAACATGAATCCTTCCTACTCCAAACTTCCAAGTTTCTGTAATATTTTACTAGATCTTGTATAGAAGGAGAACAGCCTTAAATTTTGAACTTGTGCAGTTCTTTCTAGGTTTGAACGGGATAATTCAATTCTTCACAATACATACCTTTCCATATTTATGTCGAAAACAAGAGTGTATCCAACATCATATTAACTAAACCCGCATGGGTGTGTCTAATTGGCGATTCGCTTGATATGTTGTAAAGGAGGTCATGAGTTCAAATCACACCTGGGCTTACCCGTGTCCCATGCTTGCAGGGTGTTGTGGGGAAACTAGGGGTATAGTGGTAGTGGGAATGGATCCCTAGACCCCATGTCATGTGAGTACCATCCCAGTCCCCAGTTTTTAATTCCCCTAGTATTAAAAAAAAAATCATATTGACTAAATAACTGAAGAGTCTTTGATTTCTAAGCTAGTACCAACACATTTTGGATTTGCTCCTTAACCATCTGAATAAGTTGCATAGTCTATGGTTCTGAGAAAAACATTTGTAATTCCATAGATATTCTTTTTAAGCATGTTGAATAATTAAGTTTCTAATAGAAAGACTTTGGAACTTCGGTGTCTTAGCACTCGAGCCTCGGCAAGTCCTTTAAAATTACAAGTTTGTTATTTTTCTTTGGTTCCTTTTTATGCATAAATTATTTTTTTGTCTTTAACTAATTCCTTTCACACAAAATATTGCTTTGTTATCATGCACAATAGTTTTGTATAGCCAAAGTTGGTAAACAAGAACTCTGGAATATTCAAACTTGATATGTTGCAAAAAAGAATCATATGTTTTTTTTTAACTGAGTGGGTAGCAAGATTGCAACCCATTTCTTAGTAATTAAATTAAGTTATTCTTGGACTTTTGAGCTCAATTTAGATTCAATGAAAGAATAGTCTTATCTAGATGGCCCTTTAATAGGGGTATGAGTGAATAAAATTCTATGAGGTTGCTTTTTCTTGCAAGGCATAGTCAATGATGCACCCAATGTGCCTCTACTTTTTACATTGTATTAACTAGGAATGGCTTTCTTCCTTGGGAAGGATGGTTGAAGTAAAGAATAAGGTAACAAAAAATATCTTGTTTAAATGTGTTTTCTAGCTCCACTAATTAAAACAATCATTTAAAAAAAATCTTATTGAATGTCTTTAAGGGGCCATTACCACATCCCAAATTTCATTAAATAACAAATATGTGCACCTTCATTCCATGGACTATATATGTTTCATATTACAAATCCCTTAGCATTGATAATTGTATTTTTTCGCATGTGAGGGTATGTTGAATATTGTGAACTTGTAATTGGAGGCTGACCCCTCAAAGTGTCATTTTATTGGAATGTTGCAACTTGAAAGTGGAATTAAGTAAAGATTATGCTTGTATTAGTTTTTTCATTGCATATTGTATTCTTTCCAAAAATGGCACAATCATCTGAACTAAGTGTTGATGATCAATTGCATCAACTAAAAATCCAATATTAGTAGGAAAAGGTGTAGAACCAATGGTACCATTGTTGAGATGTGTAATCGTGTAAGTGATAAAGCCAAGAATACAAGGGGAAATCACTTGTATATGTATGATTTTGCAACGAGGAATTTCAAAGATGTTATACAAGGGAGATCCCAATTTCTCCTCGAAAAAAAAGGTTTGACTCTTGGAGTCTATTACTATTGAATTATTGTACCTTCAAAGATTATTCTAAATGTATTTTACCGATGTACCCCAAGGGAGATGTTATTATTGTAATTGGTCATCATAGATGCATGTGGTAAATCCTCCATTGTAAGTCAGGTCAATAGTACCCCAATTAATATAATATAATATTGTTTTGATTCTTCCTAGGTGAAGTCGGCCCAGTCAGTTTAGTGTGGCCGACTTGTTAGGGTAAAAGTCAAGTGACTTAAAAGTGTATAAATAGAGGAGTTGTGTTCCTCATTAGAACACGAACTCACTCACTTGAGTAGCACATAGGAGAGAGAGACAGACATGTCAGCAAGGAGGAGAATACTTGTTTTTGGGTTTTATCTTATGCATTTTATACAAAGGATGTTTTGTTGGATTTTCTTCCCCTTGAGGGTTTCCCAGGATGAATACTGTGTCTATCTTGTGATTTTATTTCTTTCAGTGATTATGCATATGCTACTATTGTGAATTCGGATTAAACACTAATGATATCTAGCTTAGAATATGAAATATTAACATGGTATCAGAGCTAGCCTGAATAGAACACCTTTCACAAGGTGAAACTCTCTCTCCTCTCCCTCCGGTAGAAATTAGGGTTTCTGGAAAGTTTGGAATTCGGAAGATATGCTTGCATAGAAATTTGTGCCTCCCTAGAGCACATCTATTGATCCTAGGATTAAAAAAAATTTGGTGGTTGAATCGCTCGGAAATCCAAACCCTAGTTTGGACCTGAACCAAAAAACTATAGAAAACCAGAACCAGAAATTTTGCAGAAATTGGAATCTCGCAAGTAATATTTGAAGGGTTAAGATATGGAATCTCTAGAAACCAAGTGGACCAACCGACTCACCTCATTCAAGCGCATCTCCTAGTAAGGTCAGCTTTTAATTTTGAGAATTTCAATTTTTACTGACCTCGTAGATAGGATGGCCCCAAGCACTAGGCTTAAGGAAAAATTGGAAGGCATAGAAAAATTCCTTGCATGGAAGTATAGGATTTGTCTCATTCTTAAAGAGAATGGCCTTAATAAGTACATCAAGGATGAAGATGCAAGAACAACAAAATTTGAAGCTAAGGAGAAGCATGAGAAAGACCTAATCAAGGAAATGAGGATCATTCTTGATTATATCAAAGATCACTTGATCCCTCAAGTGTCATCTAAGAATAAACCAAAGAAAATGTATGATACTTTCCAGAATGTATGAGGGAAGGAAAATATAAAAAAAAAAGATGAATTTAAGAGCTCAACTGAAGGGAACCAATATGAGTAAAGGAGAACCAATTCAAGATTACTTCACAAGGGTCTCCTAGTTCAAAGAACAACTAAGTGCTATTGGATACACCCTTGATGAGGATGAACTAGTTATGACTGGTCTCAATGGTCTCACTAGACCTTGGGACTCATTCATACATACTTTGTTTGCCAAAAAAGAAAGTATGAATTTTGACATTGTATGGGAAGATTGCATTCAAGAAGAATCTAGAGTAGCTAACAGAGAATCTCTACTCAGAGAATATGATCAAGCTCTAGCCATCCATACTACAGGAAGAAACAATCAAACTTTAAGAAGGGTAATCATAAACCTTCAAAGAAGAAGTTTCAAAAGAAAAGAGTAAGCAAATATTACTCAAAGTATCAATGCTAAAACTATCATAAGATAGGAAACCTTGCTAGAGAGTGTCCATCATCATAAAAGAAGAAAAGAAACAAAATACATCATGATCATCTAGTTGAAGATGAGGAAGAATAAAAAAAACCTCGAAAGAGACTAACAAAAGAAGAATATGTACTATTCTTTGCACTCTCCGGGTCTGTAACACCTAGGGAAGATACATGGATGATTGATAGTGGTGCTTCAAAGCACATGAAAGGGAAGAAGAAAACTCTGTCAAGACTTGAAGAAAAGAGCTATCCTTAGAAAGTATCATTAGGAGATGACTATCAATATCCCATAAAAGGTATTGGTGAATCAAGCTACAATCTTGACTCTGGAACTTCCATGAAGATGAAGGAAGTATTGTATGTACCAAGTTTGAAAAAGAACCTACTTTCCATCTCAACACTAAACAAGAAAGGATATCGAGTTTCTTTTGTAGATGGACAAGTACTTATGTGGTCCAAAGGAAAGACACTTGAAGATGTTGTGGTCATTGGTGAAGAAGAAGGAGGATTGTACAAACGCAAAGGAGATCCAGAGACAACCCTTGTCCATGAGACCACTAGCTCAAATGAACTATGGAATAGGAGGCTTGCTCACATCAACTACAAAGCACTTCCCTATGTGAGAAAGGTGGTAACAGGGTTACCGGATCTAAATATTGATCATGAGGGAACTTGAAAAGGATGTGCAAGAGGAAAGAACATCAAGAATCCCTTTCAAAAAAGTGAAACGAAGACTAAAGGTATGTTGGAATTAATTCATTATGATGTATGTGGTCCTATTCCCTCCACATATTTAAGTGGATCATATGAATATCATGTCACATTTATTGATGACTATTCAAGAAATACATGGATATACTTCTTGAAGAACAAGAGTGAAGTGTTTGAGAAATTCAAGGAATTCAAGGCATTGATAGAGAACCATTTAGAAAGAAGAATCAAGAAACTGAGATCAGATAATAGTGGAGAATATACTTCAAAATAATTTGAAGCATTATGCAAGGAGGCAAAAATCAAGAGGGAACTAACCACTCCCTACAATCCTCAACTGAATGGTGTTGCGGAAAGAAAGACTAGATCCATTATGGAGTAGTGAAAACATTGATTCATGACCAAGACCTCCCCGTGCACCTGTCGGTTGAAGCAGCCAGAAAAACAAATTTATGTGCAAAATATATTATCTCACACTGCTCTTGGATTCAAGACTCCTGAAGAAATGTATACAGGAAAGAAACTTGAAGTGAGCAATCTCAAGATATTTGGCTATCCAGTATATGTACATATTCTGAAAGAGAAGAGAACTAAGTTGGATCCTTCTGGAAAGAAGGGAATATTTGTTGGATACTGTGAAGTATCTAAATCCTTAAGTATATACATTTCAGGATTCCATCATATTGATATTAGTAGGGATGTAACATTTGAAGAAGAGATAGCTCTTAAGAAATCAATAAGGTTTCATCTTGAAGAAGTACTTGAAGAGAATGTACCTCCCAGAAAGGTAGAAGATGAACCCTCTCCTGAAATAGTAGCATCTGAATATCATGATATGCTAGAACCTCAGGAACTCCCCACTATGGATATATCTCAAAAGAGAAAACCCGCTTGGGTAAGAGAAATCATACAAGAAGAAGAGATATATGGAGCTCCAGAAGGCTCCACAAGAACAAGCAAAAGATCAAAGCCATTCTCTAGTTATGTAGCTTTGATGTGTGATCTTGTAGATCAAGAACCCACCGACTATGAGGAAGTTGCATAGAAGAAAGAGTGGGTGGAATCAATGACAGAAGAATACCATTTAATAATGAAGAATGATGTTTGGGATATAGTACCCAAACTAGAAAACAAGAGAGTTGTATCTTCGAAATGGATATACAAGATAAAACATGTTGTTGATGGAAGTATTGAAAAGTACAAGGAAATATTTGTGGCTAGAGGATTCTCTTAGAAAGAGGGGATTTATTATGAAGAGACATTTTCTCCAGTAGCAAAGTACACTTCCATCAGAACCATCATGGCACTTACTTCCATGATGAAGTGGGATCAACACCATATGGATGTAAAGACAACCTTCCTGAATGGAATGATTAAGGAAGAGGTTTACATCGAAAAACCACAAGGATTTGAAGTCGAAGACAGAGTGACTCATGTATGTAAGTTGAAAAAGGCTCAGTATGGACAGAAGCAAGCTCCTAGAGCTTGGTATGGAAGAATAGATAGCTTCTTGACAAGCTTGGGATTTACCAAAAGTAAAGTTGATACTAAGATTTACATGAAGGTTATGGATGATGAATCTGTCATACTATTATTGTATGTGGATGATCTATTTTTGATAGGAAATGGGAAACAGATCACAGATTGTAAGAAGAAGCTATTTGAAAATTTTGAGATGAAAGATCTTGGATTGATGCATTATTTACTTGGGAGTGGCAGAGCCCAAAAGTAGTCTTTCTGAACCAGGGAAAGTATGCAGTGGAAATATTGAAAAGATTTGATATGTTGGATTGTAAATCCATGGCCACACCCATGGAAACCAACCTGAAGATGTTATCCAATGAATCATTAGAATTAGTGGACATGACTTGGTAAAGTCAAATTGTTGGATCATTAATGTATCTGATGAATACAAGTTCATATATATACTTTGTTGCGAATACCTTAATTCGGTATCTAGTTAAACCTAGATGGGTCCGCCTGATAGCTGCAAAGCATGTGATGAGGTACCTAAAGGGTACGATAGATTTTGGAATATACTATGTTATAGATCATGACTACATATTATATGTATATACGGATTTAGATTGGGCAAGAAGTGCCGTGGACAGGAAGATCACCTCAGGTGGATGTTATTGTCTTGGATCTGCCATTATCTCATGGTTTAGTAAGAAACAATCCAGTGTTGCTCTCAGTATAGCTGAAAATGAGTACATAGCAACTTGCTCCACTAGTTGTGAAGTGATATGGCTTCAGAAACTGATTTCAGGACTATTTGACATGGATTTGGATACCACAGTGACTCTTTGTGACAACCATAGTTGCATAAATATGATAAAGAATCTTGTGTTCCATGATAAATCAAAGAAAATAGAAATGTGATACTTCTATATAAGGGATATGGTACAAAAGGGAGCTATAAACCTCCAGCATGTGAGTATCGATGAGCAAGTTGCTGATGTGCTAACCAAGCCTCTATATCGAGTAAAGTTTGAATATTTCCATGACAAGCTTGGTGTAGTTTGAAAAGACTTTCCTCGCAAGGAAGAACACTGATGATACAACAAATGATGAAGATATGGAATCTCTTCTAAAAGGAGGAACAAGTCAAAGAAATGGACTCTCCTTGGAAAGGAAGAACAGATCAAAGATATGAACCCTCCTCAAAAAAAGGGGGAGCAGGTTGATGATATGGATCCTCCCTGGAAAGGGGGAGTGATGATAAGACAGTCATTGATGACTAGATGATAGTGAATCTATAGTATGAAAGAGGCCAAGTATGCATGAATATGCTGACAAGGCCTGAAATTCACTTGTGGATGATAGTATCCTCTCTTGAAGATGGTCCTACAGGACATAACACTATGTTCCTGAGAGTGGTCCTTACTAGCTAAGGATGGCCTTGCAGATGTTACTCTCGCATGGAGAGTACCCACATTCATTTGTGGATACCGTAGGATAACATTCACTTAGGAGTGTTCCTATATTTGAATCCAAGGATTCTCTACGATAGGTCCTTATGGATGATAAGGCATGCATTTAGGTGTGGTTGAGATCTACCTTGCAGACATTACTCTCGCGTGGAGAGTGTACCTACATTTATATGTAGATGCCATAAAATAACACTCTCTTGGGAGTGGTCCCATATTTAGTGCTAAGGATGCTCTATGATGAGTCCTTACAGACGTCGTAGTATAACAATCGCATGGAGTGGTCCTATATTTAATGCTGAGGATATCCTACGATGAGGGCATGAATCTAGGTGCGGTTGAGATCTGTCGTTGTAGACAATACTATTGTATGGAGAGTATTCCTACATGTACATGTATATTTCGTAGTATTTCACTCGATTGGAGTGGCCCTAGCCCTAACAAGTTGAGGATGGTCTACGATGAGTCCTTACGGATGACAGGTTTTGCATTCACGTGCAGACAATATCTACATTCAACTGTAGACGATTTAGTTGGTCAATACTATGGGCCCTCCTCGTTAAGGGGGGGTAGGATGATGGAAGATTGCATCATCCTTGGACCTATGTCCTAAAGTGATAGGGATTGATAATATTGCAAATAGATCATGTGTACTATAGGTAGTGTAGCTATAAAGGATCGAGAAGATCGAAGTGCTGCTACAAAGGATCAAGAATATTAGATTGTTGATGCAAAGGATCAAGAAGATCAAAGTGTTGAAAAGGATCAAGAAGATCGAAGTGTTGTTGCAAAGGATCAAGAAGATTGAAGTGATGCTACAAAGGATCGAGAAGATCGAAGTACTACTGCAAAGGATCGAGAAGATTGAAGTGTTGCTAAAAAGGATTGGAAGTTTGAAGTGTTGTTGCAAAAGGATCAAGTGATCATGTGCTGCAGAAGATGAAGGCATTAAAGAGTAAATGTTCCAGTTACTGATGATTGTTGAAAATTTCCTATGACGTATAGATGTATTACCTCAATACTGCTAAATATTCTCTCTCTTGTTACTCTTATAGTTGATGATGATGTTGTCAATAGAATACCCTTCTCGTTAAAAGGGAGTGTTGAAATATCGTAACTTCAAAGGATATTCTAAATGTATTTTACTGATGTACCCTGAGGGAGATATTCTTACTCTATCAGGATGTTGCTATTGTAATTGGTCATCATAGAGTCATGACTTAAATATGCCATTGTAAGTCGAGTCAATAGTACCCCAATGAATATAATATAACAATGTTTTGAGTCTACCTAGGTGAAGTCGGCCCAATCAGTTTAGTGGGGCCAACTTGTTAGGGTAAAATTAAAGTGAATTAAAGTGTATAAATAGAGGATTTGTGTTCCTCATTAGAATGCAAACTCACTCACTTGAATAACACATAGGAGAGAGAGAGAGAGAGATCACCAAGGAGGATAATACATGTTTTGGGGTTTTATCTTATACATCTTATACAGAGGAAGTTGTGTTGGGTTTTCTTCCCCTTGAGGGGTTCCTAGGATAAATACAGTGTCTATATTGTGATTGTGTTTCTTTTAGTGATTTTGCATATGCTACTGTTGTGAATTTGGATTAAACACTAATGATATCTATCTTATCATATGAAATATTAACAATTACCCCTTAAAATCTTATGCATTTTGAGTTATCCTTGATAACAATGCAAGTCGAAATATGAATGTTGGATGTCTTGTTTTCTTGGGTTGAAATCCTTGTCTTAAAGACGCTTTAGTATGGCTATGTTGGATCATTGTTGGTCTTGTTTTCTTAGCTATTTCATAACTTTTATATTAGATCTAGGTGTATCTTTCAAATTTAAGGCATGATCTTCTTGATGTTTCTTTTGTGGTTTATCTATATAAGAGAAGAGGAAAGACCAAGAATTAAAGATTGTTGGTTACGTGTAAAAAATCCTATTTCAACAATTATTCAAGTAGTGGAACTAATATCCTAAGGGGCATAAGTATATGCAGACCCACATACATATTTAGTGAGCATCCTCCATAAACAATTTGGAAAGTTAGGCCAACTCCAACAATCTCATTCACTCCCTCCAAAACATGGTTGTGGTGTGAGGCAATCAAATTCAAGCAATCTAAACATGTTGTTTTGTTAATGATATTTTTTATTCAATCATGGATGCAAAGACCTAAAGTGATCTTCTCACATGTGTTGTGCCTAAGAGAGAGAAAAACGCTTGTTTGATTGCAAACATTGGTAGATTTAATCAATATAGAACTTAATATAAGAGGAGGATATTACATGGAGGCCATGTTTAGACCTTTCCCAACCATCCAACCAAGATGGTGTTCAAACCTTTTCCATCTTTCATACTTAGAATTTTTTTTTGTAATTATGGCAAGAATCAGTGAATAGTTTCCATGGGAACACTTCGATACCAACAATATATTGGTAAGGAATATAATGGTAGGCCATGATCCTCATTTTTGTTTGGGAATGAAGATGAAAGTTCTCTTTTGACCCATAATTTTCACCAAATAAAAGGGTTAAAACTGGCTCAGGTATGTCAATAGAAGACGACCTTTCTTATAGTCCTTTCCTTTTTAGTTAAGCTTTGTGAAAGCATATGTGCATTTTAGGATATTAATAAATATATTTTGATCATCCTCCAAGAGAATAAGAACACAATACAATAGTGACTTCCCATGGCTCTCCTTAAGTTTCCTTTATGCCAAATATGTTGGTTGGTGATAGATATAGACTCTATTGTTGATTTTTTTAACGGGGATTAGTAGGGTATTCAAAAATGAATGAAAAACCATGAGATCTACATAATGGAACATCAAATCATTCAAGACCATCATGGTATGTAAGTACCAAAAGGAAACTAAGATTTATTGTTTTGTGCATAAAGTTCCTATCTATGGTGAGTGCATATGTTTTCTTGAACATCAATTATGCATGGTGAGTATCAAAATAATATTTTTTTAATTACGTCAAAAAAATTTGAAATTAAGATTTACATTGTGTTCATATTTTATATACTGGAACATAATTTTCAAGGATACTTTGGTTAATTTATATATGGGAATCAATATTCCTTTAATATGAATTCCCTATTAACTTGGAATTTACAGTGAGAAATTCATTCAAGAAGGGTACTTATTGTCATATTTGTAAACATTTGCATATGCCTATGTTGACGTATTTGTAACTTCGGAATGTATTAACTTGTATATTTCTTATTGCATTTCATTGTACCTTGATGAAGATGTTTGTTCCTCCGATCGGGAGAGTCATTAATATAATTAATTCATGTAAATTCATTGAGGTTAACCCTCTGTTGTAAGTCGGGGCAATAGTCCCCATAGTTGAGTTGTATTAGGGTTATTAGACTCTCCTGGAGAATTCATCCCTGTAGAGTAAATTTCAAGTGGAAAACATGTATAAATAGAGAGTGAGACTCTCTATTTGTAACACACACTCACTCAACAATGGGGCATGAGTGAGAGAGAAGTAGCTCGCACAAGCGAGAGAGAGAACAGTTGTCGGAGATCATCTTTGTACTCTTGGGTTTTACTTTTGCTATTGGTGCTCATTCTATCTCTGAGGAAGTTGTGGGGTTTTCTCCTTTATGGTTTCCCTGAGAAAAAATATTTGTGTCTCTTGTCTCTTGTGATTATTTTTGTGCATTTTATTCTCTTAGATAAGATACTAGATCATATTGATTAAACGATAAAAATATAACATGGTATCAAAGCTAACCTGGGAAGAAGAAATTGTGCAGCTGCAAAAGCTAGGGCTACTTAATTTTTGGGTTTCTCTCCACAGATCATCAACAAAAGGAGGCTATGATAACTCTCCATTGAAGGACGCATCTTCTTGTCAAAGCAAAATCTGATTCCTAGCATTTTCATTTTTTGACCTATCACTGCTGTGGGAAATTAGGGATTTTCACAAAAGAGGAATTTTGTGTGAGCCCAACATAGGATTTCTCTCCTCCTAAAAATAAAAATTTAGATACCAAGATCAAATTTTTTGGTTGGGTAGAGCTCTGGGAAAGTCAAACCCTAATTTGACCCTTGACCAGAAAATCGACACTGCAAAAGATCAACTCCAGATCCAGTTTGGGCATCTCAAATTGGTAAGATCTAAATCTCTTGTATTTCCATTTGAGTTTCTCATTAAATATGTCTCATCGCGCCAAGATTGATGAAAATCCTGAAGGAGTTGATAACTTTTGAGCATGGAAGTATAGGATTTCACTTGTTCTTGAAGAAAATGAATTGGACACCTACATAAGTGAAGAAGTTCCAGTTCTAGAGGGAGATGAGACTAAAGCCTTACACAAGAAGAACTTGGTCAAGGCCAAAAGGATTATTGTTCATTCTATCAAGGATCACCTTATACCACATGTATCTTCCCTAAAGACACCTAAAGAGATGTTTGATTCCCTGACCAAGCTATTTGAAGGGAAGAATATAAATCAGAAGATGACTTTCTGAAATCAGTTGAAGAATGTAAAGATCCAGAATGCAGAGACCATACAGTCATACTTTACAAGGGTCTCTCAAATCAAAGAATGACTTGAAGTTGTAGAACAAGAAGTAGATAATGGAGAAATTGTCATGACCACCTTGAATGGTCTCCCTAGGTCATGGGACTCCTTCATTTAAGGGATTTGTGCTAGAAGAAAGTTCATCACTTTCAGTAGGATATGGGAGGAATTCTCACAAGAAGAAGCTCAAATAGTATCTCGAGAAGAAAAGATGGGAAATGAAGCTCAAGCTCTCATAGTACACACCAAGAAAATCAAAAGGGACCACTATCGTCCCAAGAAAGGTAAGCATTCGCACTAGAATAAAAAAGATAACCCTAGAAGAGATCTATCTAGTGTCAGATGCTATACATGTGATGAGAAAGGACACATCGCTAGAAATTGTCCCATAAATAGAGGTGGCTCCCACAAGAAGAACAACAAAAGAAGACATCATTCTCACACTGTAGAGGATGATGAACCTCCAAGGAAGAGAGTCAAAGAAGAAAGTGAATATTCTTTAAGCAATGAAGAGTATGTTTTGGTTTTTGCCCTCACAGGAACTGTTACACATGGAAGCAATGATTGGCTCATAGATAATGGGGCTTCCAAGCATATGATGGGATTCAAAGAATCCTTTGTGAATCTATCCAAACATGAGTCACCCCATAAAGTGAAACTTGGGGATGACTACCACTATCCCATAAAAGGAAGTGGTGAAGCTTCCTATAAGCTAGACTTATAAGCTAGACTCTGGAAAATATATGAAGATGAAGGATGTCTTGTTTATACCAGGAATAAAGAAGAACCTTCCCTCCATATCTGCATTGGATGCAAAAGGTATGAGGGTTTCATTTTTATATGGACAAGTCCTTATGTGGTCAAAGGGAAAGACCATAGATGATGCAGTAGTGATTGGAGAGAAAGAGGGAAGCTTATACAAATTAAAGGGCCAACCAGAACAAGATTTGGTCCATGACTCAGTAGAACCAAGTGAACTTTGGCATATAAGGATTGCACATGTGCACTATAGGGCACTACCACTTGGAAGAAAATTTGTTGAAGGTCTTCCAGAAATACAGGAAAAGAATGAAGGCATTTGCAAAGGATGTGCAAAGGGAAAGAACACAAAGAAGAAATTTCCAAGTAGCGAGAGAAAGGAAAAAAGAATCTTAAAAATCATCCACTCTAATGTATGCGGTTCGATGTCATCTAGTTCATTGAGTGGGTATGTATATTATGTTTCTTTCATTGATGAATTTTCTAGGAAGACATGGATATATTTCTTGAAAAGCAAGGATGAAGTCTTCAGTAATTTCAAGGAACTCAAAGCCTTGATCGAGAACCACACAGAAAAGAAAATTAAGACATTTCGATTAGACAATGGCAGATAATTCACATAAGATAAATTCAAGGAATTATGCAGAGAGTCAGGGATTAAGAGGGAGTTGAACACTCCATATAATCCACAACAGAATGGATTTGTAGAAAGGAAGAATAGAATGATTATGGAAGCAGCAAAGGCAATGCTTCATGATCAGGATATTCCTATGCATATATGGGTAGAAGCTGCTAGGACAGTTGTGTATGTACAAAATCGTACTCTGCATAGAGTACTTGAGAACAAGACACCATAAGAAGTCTTCTCTAGCAAGAAACCAGAAGTCATCCATCTCAGAATATTTGGCTACCCGGTGTACATACACATTTCGAAAGAAAATAGGACGAAGTTAGATCTTTCAGGAAATAAGGGTATATTTGTGGGATATAGTGAAAGATCAAAGGCTTACAGAATATATTTCCCAGGATTCAAGAAGATCGGAGGCATGAAATTTGAAGAAGAATCAACTTACAACAAATCCAGAAAGAGACCTGTTGAAGATAGTGAAGAAACAGAAGTACCCGAGATCCAAGATACAACAATGATTGAAGCAACTCTAGAAGAATATCGAGAAATGGAAGAACCTCAGGAACCAATAGATCCACTATGTGAGAATAATTCTTACAAGAGAAAACTAACATGGGTACGTGAGGCTATCCAAGGTGTAGAAAGATATGGGGCTCCAAAAGAAATGCACAAAGAAAGGAAGAGAACTAGGTCCTACTACATTTATGTATCCCTAATGTGTGACATCATTGATAAAGAACCTTCCAACTATGAAGAAGAGGAAGAAAAGAAAGAATGGAAGGATGCGATGATCGAGGAGTACTAGTTGATCATGAAGAATGATGTCTAGGATGTTGTCCCAAGACCAAAAGGGAAGTCTGTTGTGACTTCCAAGTGGATATACAAGATCAAGCATGTTGCAGATGGCAGCATAGAGAAATATAAAGTGATATTTTTGGCACATGGCTTCTCCTAGAAGGAAGGGATAGATTATGAAGAAAATTTTTCACCTATATCCAGACACACTTCCATCATATCATAATTTCTCTGGCTGCAATGATGAAATGGAAGATACACTAGATGGATGTCAAGACCGTGTTCTTGAATGGTGTAGTGGAAGAGGAAATGTATGTGGAGAAGCCACTCGGATTTGAGACACATGATAGGGAGACTCATGTGTGCAAATTGAAGAAGGCCTTGTACAGTTTGAAACAGGCACCCAGGATGTGGTATGTCAGGATTGACAGCTTCCTGACTATTTTGGGCTTTACCAAGAGTAAAGCAGATTCCGACCTTTACTACAAGGATGAGGAAGGGAACCCAATGATACTCCTACTGTATGTAGATGGCCTGTTTGTGATAGGTGAGTATGGGTTGATCAATGAAACGAAGATGAAGCTTGCTACCAAGTTTGAGATGAAGAACTTGGGTATGATGCACTACTTTCTATGCATGGAGGTGTGGTAGAGTGCGAATGGAATCTCCCTCGGACAAGGGAAGTATGTAGTGGAGATCCTGAAAAGGTTCGGGATCATGGACTACAATACCATGGCCACACCTATGGAATCAAACCTAAAGCTATTGAGTGATGCTTCATCAGATTCAGTTGATGCCACGATGTATCGTCAAATGATTGGGTCCTTGATGTACCCGACAAATATGAGACCAAATATTTTCTTTGTCATGAACACATTGAGCCAGTTCCTGGCGGATTCGAGACATGTTCACCTGATTGTTGTAAAGCATATTCTTAGGTATCTAAAGGGTACATTTGATTATGGGCTCAAGTATGAGGCGAATCAGAAGATTAACCTGGAGGGTTATGTGGATTCAGATTGGGCAGGTAGTGCCATTAATAGGAAGACCACTTCGGGGTGTTGCTTCAGTATGGGATCAGGTGTGATCTCTTGGTTTAGCAAGAAGCAATCTTGTGTGGCACTACTTACAACCCAAGAAGAGTATGTCGCAGCTTGTTCGGCAAGTTGTGAGGCAGTGTGGCTGAGGAAGTTACTATCTAACCTATTTGATCTCCACTTGGATTCTACATGTATATATTGTGACAACCATTGTTGTGTGAAGTTGTTGGAGAACCTTTTGTTCCATGACAAGTCTAAGCATATCAAGATCAAGTATCACTATATCAGGGATATGGTGCAAAGAGGAGCAGTGAAGCTCCAATATGTTGCGATGGACGAGAAAATAGCTGATGTATTGACTAAGTTATTAACCAAAGTGAAGTTTGAGTACTTCAGAGACAAGTTTGGTGTTCTTCAAATCAAAATTCCCTCCAAGGGGAAGTGATACACATGAGACTTTCCCAAATGGTAGTAGGTGTCTCCTACCATTCCGGTGGATGTAAGTGCTCAAGCCTTTCCTGGATGGTAGTAGGTGTGTTCTACCATGCCAGTGAATGTGAATGTTGTGTTATGTGTATCTGGGTTGTGCTCCGTGTGACAATGAGATGATCTGAAGATAAATACCTTGCAGAGGGAGAGGCCTACATGCAGCATGAAAAAGGGTTGGATATGTATATAAATACCTTAAAGAGGGAGAGGGCTACATCCAACATGAAAAGGGGTTGGCTCTGTAGATAAAGACCTTGCAGAGGGCAAGGCCTACATCCAGTATGAAAAATGGATGGCACTATAGACCTACATCTAGCATGAAAAATGGTTGGCTCTGTAGATGGAGACCTACATCCATCATGAAAAATGGTTGGCACTGTAGACCTACATCTTGCATGAAAAAGGGTTGGCTCTGTAGATGGAGACCTACATCCAACATGAAAAAGGGCTGGCACTGTAGACCTACATCTAGCATGAAAAAGGGTTGGCTCTGTAGATGGAGACCTAGATCCAGCATGAAAAATGGTTGGCACTATAGACTTACATCCAACATGAAAAAGGGTCGGCGTTGTTGATGAATACCTACATGGAGGCTAGGCCTACGTCTAGCATGGAAAAGAGATGTCTCTATAGAATTTCCTATGACGATTATATTTGAGAGATAGCACCATTGCTCGAGATAGCAGCAACAGTGATGTTGATGATGATCCAGATTTGATGATGATCTAGTGACGAAGACGTGTGTTGATGAACTGTGTCAAGAGAATATCTTCCTATTTAAGATGGAGTGCTGATGTATTTGTAACTTCGGAATGTATTCACTTGTATATTTCTTATTGTATTTCATTGTACCCCATCGACAGAGATGTTTGTTCCTCCGATCGGGAGAGTTGTTAATATAATTAAGTCATGTAAAGTCATTGAGTTTAACCCTCCATTGTAAGTCGGGGCAATATTCCCCACAGTTGAGTTGTATTAGGGTTATTAGACTCTCCTAGAGAATTCAGCCCTGTAGAGTAAATCTCAAGTGGGAAACAAGTATAAATAGAGATCGGAGACTCTCTATTTGTAACACACACTCACTCAACAGTAGTGCATGAGTGAGAGAGAAGTAGCGCGCATAAGTGAGAGAGAGAACAATTGTCGAAGATCATCTTTGTACTCTTGGGTTTTACTTTTGCTATTGGTGCTCATTCTATCTCTAAGGAAGTTGCGGGGTTTTCTCCTTTATGGTTTCCCCGAGGAAAAATATTTGTGTCTCTTGTCTCTTGTGATTATTGCTGTGCATGTTATTCTCTCAGATAAGATCCTAGATCATATTGATTAAACGATAAAAATCTAACAGCCTATATTTTGTATCTTCCTCAATTGCATCTGATTGATCCTAAGATTTTTCAAATTGCATCCCTTGTAAGGACGCCTGTTTTCTTTGAAAATAATCAACTTTATAGATTTTTTTGGGAAAATAATAGGAAAATAAATAAAAGTAATGACATATATTAGAAGGAAGGGATGAACTTGCAATATTACTCAACCTAGAACACGGGATATCATTGTAGCCATCGACACCTAGTCCCTTCTTAGTAGAGGAGGTCAATATATGGCAATAAAATTTTCTCCCAAAAAATGGAGCATGGTTGGAAGAGGTAGACAAATTTCAAGTAATTTGAAAGAGATTTCGACTTTAACCTCCTTGAGTGTATTTTGTTACCTTTAAGTGCAAAACTTGTGAACATAAAAGTTTGTTTAGTTTGAAAAGAAAAATACTTTGGTATTTATTCTGGAGCATATCCTAGAGTTTTATATCTAAATTGTATTACTACATAATAATAAATAGTCCAATAAACATGATGCAATGTGTTAAAACATCAAAACGTTTGGTAATGGGTCTATAATGTCAATTGTCCATAATTGCAATTTTCATGAATAGATTTAATATTGAATTTAAACAAGATAGAAGAAACATTTGCACATGATGAGCCAATAAGAACTAAATACATGTGCTTCTCATACAATGTAGTTAGGAATGGGTAATGGTAGGACAAGACTGAGAAAATCCATTTGTATATGATTAAGAATGTAATAACATAATTAATACAATTAAAATCATATTGACCTTTGACTAGTATAGTGGGAAATGGAAAGCATTAACAAATCCTTATACTGTATTCATCTCCTCTCAGATAGCACATAACCCCCTCTTGAGGAACTTGGTAATCATAACTCTCATCAAATGATTACCCAATGACTCAACCTTTCTCTACATTTGTGACCACAAGGTAAGTCCTCATCACAAACTAGTTCACATGGTGGGAAAACTCCTTAGTGACTCATATTTGTCTTGCATTCAGATCCACACTTGCAATGAGACTGAATAGAACATTTTATAGGACACCAGGGTGGCTTCAGTCCCCTTTCTACTCCATAGGGGAATTCAAATGCCATTTCTCTACATGCACGAGTATTACTAACTTTAACTAGACAAGGTGCAAAAATACCTCTACGACAAGGAGCAGGACATTTGTGATATAATCATTCTACCATATATCTCCAAGAAAAAGGGGGGAAAACCAATCACGACATAGAAATTTGTGAGCATGGGACCCACAATCATGTACTCCCTAACATCTTTCTCAAGCTAAATCTTGGAAACAAGGAACTTGTTGTTATAATAGTTTTTATGGTTGTATATAGTAAGAGAAATGCCAAATAGGGAATACAAGCACAAAGAGGAGAAATCATCATAAAATAGATCGATTCCTTCAAATTTTTCCATAACGAAGCTAACTCAATGTCTTCTAAGCAAAAAATTGGCCTCTATCCATACCAAAACATGAGTCAATTTGTGTATTGGCTTAACTCTTCAATATGTTGAATCAAATGACCCATTCACATATGCAAAGAAGGCTTGCTTCATGTGAGGAAGTCAAAACATGGCTCTATAATATGAGGATTAGAAGTGATGTGAGGGAGGCCCATTGTATGAATAGCTGGAGGGAACATGTTCTTTCTATCATGGATGTATTTTTGAACTCGCGGTTTTTTTTGTGGTTTTTTTTGTTGTTAGGCCAAACATATAGTGTCTTTCCACCTTTTAAAATGCTTCATATCTTATAGGAAATGGATATATAGTTGAGTTTGAACAATTCGATAAAGTAACTAGAAATATTTTCCCATCTCACTTTTCTAAAAATGGTGTAGATAGACCATGTTTAGCAGCGTGTGATAGCTTCTATAGGTACCAAATTATGTCCTTGTGAATAACTAGAGTAGGTGTCCAACATTCACAAACCAATATCTTATCATATCAAGTATTTTGAGAAGTACATTGGAATTTGCGTCTTTCTATTATGTGCATGGTATTCCTATATTATTATTATTTCTAAAATACATAAATGTCGTGAGTCGACCGACGGCCTAATGTCGAAAAATAGTTTGAGATATGTCAGTTCGTCAACGCCTCCGTACAATGAAAACCCGTCGATGGCTTGGAAAATCCATTGAAAATTTGTTGCAAACAAAAGAAATGCATCGTAGAGATTGTTTACACCTGTATTTCACAAAAAAGGATACAAGACCTATGGGAGGTAATATTTTGTTGATTAAATATTTTGGGCTAAGAATGTAGTACAAAAGGGGGGAGGCCTGATAATCTAAAGAATAGCCTAGTCCGAGAAAGTCCTGAACCATGGTCTAACGGAGAAGCAAATCGATGGTTTATATCCTCTCCGCCATCCGGAACATGCAAGCAAGATAAGGGAATTTCGGGCCTCTAACGGCCTGCACACATCGAAGGCTTTAACATTGCTCGGATCTGATCTACGGCCCATGTCAAATTCGCTGGCTGGAAGTGCATGGTGGATAAGGAAATGAGGGATCAGCGGAATCTCATATAGTCCTCCTGATCCTACGGACGAGGATTGAAAGTAGCATTGATCGACGGGCGTGTTGGTTTCTGGAATGGTAACATGCACACGCGATAACCTTTATACCACTCAGCGGAAATGGACACGTGCTGCTCGATCCGACGGTTGGAGATCGCAGGAGGGTGGATCGACGGCGGAAAATGATTCCGAGTTGGAGACTTGTGCACCCGATAAACCCCCAGCATCCGGCGGAATATGGTACGTGGCGCAAGATCAGACGGCTGTTGAACGCTTGGCATCCCATCGACGGTCGAGAAGGATTC
>LPNX010076823.1:11896-53892 GCA_001517045.1 Pseudotsuga menziesii
CTCTTTTCCTCTTTCTTTGTATCTTTGATTAGCATTTAGGAGTGATATTGACGCTCCCTCTTTGAGGCGTCTAATGACTATATTTTCTATCCATAACAACCTATTCGTTGGTCATTCCCAGGCATTACTAAATTATCTTATCGCATATGATATCATGCTTTTATGCTCCCCCAAAGATCAAACACAATACAAATTACATCAAGAGGGATGATGTATTAATGAAAATGTGCATCTTTTCATCTTTCGTTTTTATTGCGAGAACTGTTGGAAACATAAGATATTTTACCCTCATATTGTTGCTTTGAATATGAGCTTTACTGTGAATTGTTTTCCATCATTTGCACCTTTAACTATTGTATAGAAAATTGTTCATGCTTTCTATTACATATGCAATCCTGAAGCATTCTTTAGAAAGTAAACACATCAAATTTAAAGGTGGAATCTATGGTTAAATGTAGGATTATATCTTTGTCTCAATTCATAGTTATTTTACTATAGCCATACTATTTTGAGGAAGGTATTGTTTCTATTTTGAAAGTATTCAAGTGAAGGAGTTGAAGGTTTGGAATCCAAAGTTGAAGGGTTACTAAAATCTTGGAGCAACCTACATAAGCAAGGTACACAATTTTGATTTCCAAGTCCTACTTTCATTATATCCAAACTGTATCTTGATGTTTGCATGGCTTTGGATGTATATTTTATTTAAATTGGTATGTTGATGACCTCACCCCAGTCATAGGATATTTTTCCTTGCAACAAGGAAATGGAGTCAAATATTGACAAGGAAAATTTTCATGGGTTTACTACCTCACCTTTTTTATATTCCATCTATATTTTCTAATGGAATTTCCTCATGTTTAGCTTTCTCAACCTCCTCTAAGTAATTTTTATACAAGTAATAACTAATTTGGCACTTGGATGGACTATCAAATTTATAACCTGTGCCATCTTTAATATCGTCATGTTCTCTCTTCCCCTTGTTGTAATTTGTCTTCATTCGGGAGCAGATGGCCTAAGTCATCAATACTTTTGATTGATAAATCTTCCAACACCTCTACAGAAATGCCCAACTTTGTAATGTCAAAGTTCCTCACTTGTAGGTTCTTAACTTAGAAGATCAATCTCCTTGTATATTTTATGTCCTTGAATAACCATGGCTCAACATTCTATTACATTTGGTCCAAATTAGACCAATGGAAACGTAGTTCCTGAAAAATCCAGGGATTTTGGGGACTGAGAGAAATCCTTATAATAAAAAATCTTCATGGAAGATGCAAAATCCAATGCAATTTATTTACCTAAAGATCCTACATAATTCATTCTGATATCATCAGTGGTTGAAGAACCTAAGGAACATGGAAAAATGACTTACTTGCAAGAGTATTTCTTCAGTGTCCTCAGTAGTTCAATTCAGTTTTATGTGATGGTCATTAGGACTTAATACTTTACTTAGAAATCTAAGACTTAATTTGTGTAATGTTTTGCTTACAAGATCATGCATATACCATTAAACAATATTTGTATTTAAACAACTCTCCCAACATTAACTTTTCTTATAATCTCAAGTCCATTTAAATATACATCTTTAAGGATTTATAAGAAAATCAATGATACAATTACACCTAGTTTATAGCTGATGGGATGTTTACATGTTCTTTGGTTTCATGTTATGTTCCAATTTCATGTTATACTTTGATTTAAGCAAGTAAAACATTGTAAGAAACAATAGTCTTAGTGAGTTATGCATAATTATATTGTGCATAAATTCTTGTTCTTACAACTTAAATGCCACTCAAAACACTTTATCTTATTAATTTAAAACTACTCAATATATTTCACAAGTATTATAAGGAACCTTAAAATAACTTAATCAATCAAACAAACATTAGTTAGTTTACGGAATCCCCCCTTAGTGTATAATTATTTTTCCTCACTAATAGTGAAGTGAAATTTTACTTAGGTGACAATTGTAAAGTTTCCATAGTTGCACTTGGCTAGAACTTGTTGGGAGACTTTGCCTTAGGATGCTAGTTTTTGTGGCAATATGGTCAAAGCGAGGATACTATAATTTTATGAATGGAATTTTTTCTCTTCAAAATAGATCTTTGCTAAGCATCATTATATTTTATCCTTTTTCTCATACTTCTTGGGGTCCATGGATTGTGCATTAAACACAAGTGATATCTTTGAGTTAGTGGTTCTCTTTTGAGGTGATAAAAGAGGTTTACTACTTTAATGTTGCATAGGCCATTACATATTCAACCCTTATACTAATCCAGGTTTCCTTTTTCAAATACAACCATTATTGGTTGCCTTGTTCTCTTATGTGATGAGTTTTATAGCTTATAAAGCTCGGGGTCAAAGAATTATGATGTTTATATGCAACTACTTGACAACTAAAGTCGTTGGATATCTGTGTTTTTTTAAAATATCATAGAGTTGTTGGATATTTGACATCCACTCCCATAAATTTGACGCCATCGTCATACCACTGACGGATAAAGTCGTCGAATATCTGTATTTGTTTTTTTAATATCACATAATCGTCAAATATTTGACGGCCAATTCCATAATATCTGACACAATCTCCATACCACTGAGAGCTAAAGTCATCAAATATTTGTATTTTTTTTTAAATATCACATAGCCGTCGGATATTCGAAGGCCACTTCCATAATATCCGATGTCATCGCCATATCACCAATCGCTAAATTCGTCAGATATCTAACTTCCTACAATGAAAATCTCGTTGTATATTCGACATAGACCTGTCGGATAACCGACCACCTATACAGTGAACTTTGTTGGATATTCGACGGGGATAAGTCATATTTTCAATAGGGATAAGTGGGAGCAGTTGTCGGATATTCGACGATGTTAAGTCGGATTTTCGGCGTCTTCATTTTATTGTCAAATATCCACCGAAGTGCAGCCAACGTTTTAAAAAGAAGATGATTGTCGGACGGTCGACAAAATGATGTCGAAATCCAGACATCTATGCCGTTGAATTTTGGATTCAAAAATGCTAGTGAAGGAGGCTAGTCAGTGGATGACATGAAGAAATCACATGTGAAGGCCTTGATTTAGGATTCATCCATATAAGGTCGAAAATAGAGTTTAGATGATAGAATTAAGGGGGTATATTGTAATAATTCTAGATCCTTGGATAAGATTATATTGGATATGCTTTCTTATTTATTATAAAGAGTTAAGTTTAAAAGGGGGATTGTTAGGTTAATCTTGGCTCAATTAAGGGTAGGTTTTTACTATATTTCTTTAGCTCTCCAATAATATCCATATGGTATTAGGGACCAAGCAGACTCAAAATATGCTAGTGGTTGAAGCAAGAATTAACGAAAGAACACAGAAGCCAACAAATGAAATGACATGAAAAAATAAAATGTGAGTACCCTAATTCTTATGTTCACTTATGTAAGGTTGGGTATAAAATCTAGGTGGTAGAATTACGGGATGTTGTAATCATCTCATTTTTTTGTAAAACTTAATGGGGAAGGTTGGTATGATGAGTCAAGTTTAAAGGAGGGGCTATTAATTCAATCCCAACTTACTCAATAAAGGATGGGATTACCATAGGTGGTTTACAATGACACAGGATTTTAACCCATTGTCTTGATCTGAAGGAAACCTATTTAAGTGGTTTATTGTCTCCATTTTAAAATTCCTTAAAAGGGTAGGTGAGGTGCTTTGACCAAGGTAATAAGTATCTATTGGAAGTTGATTTTCTTGGTTAAGGGTTTTCAAGGTTATCACCGGTATTCTTTGTTATATGAAGGCTTGTTATCGTGTTGCTTTGGCTCTCCAATCATGTAAATATGGTATCAAATCCTAGATAGAGTTGGAATCTCTCATGAGAGTTGTCTGAGAATGATAGCAATGTCAATGTAATTGTAACTTTGGAAGATATTCACTTGTATATTTTATATTGTATTTGTATTTTATTATTGTGCCTCCGATGGAGATATTCATTCCTCTGATCAGGAGAGTCATCATTGTATTTGAGTCATGTAAATTTATTGAGGACAACCCTCCTTTGTATGTCGGGGCATTAGTCCCCATAAATAAGTTGTAATTGGGTTATTAGACTCTCCTAGAGAAGTCAGACCAATAGAGGAAAAAGTCAAGTGGAAAATAGGGTATAAATAGAGAGAGTGACTATCTATTTTAACACACACACTCATTCATCAAGTTGCCATGAGAGAGAGAGGACAAGTTCGCACAAGTGAGAGAGACAAGTTGTAGAAGATCACCTTTATACTTTTGGGCTATACTTTTGCTACTAGTGCTCATTCTATGTCTGACGAAGTTATGGGGTTTTCTCCTTTATGGTTTCCCCAAGGAAAATCTTTGTGTCTCTTTTCTCTTGTACTTATTGTTGTGCATGTTATTCTCTCAGATAAGATCCTAGATCATATTGAATAAACTATAAAATTATAACACGGTATCATATTCAAACTGAGAAGAAGGCATAGTGCAGCTACAGAAGATAAGGCTTCTTAATTTTGGGGTCTCTCTCTCCACAGATAATCAAGGAAATGAGGATAGGCTAACTCTCCTTAGGAGGACACATCTTCCTGTCGAAGCAGAATCGGATTCTGGGCATTTGCAACTTTTGGCCTATCACTACTGCGAGAAATTAGGGAATTTCACAGAAGTGGAATTTTGGAGTGAAATCATCATAGGATTGTTCTCCTCCTCAAAATTGAAATTTTGAGACCAATATCCAACTTTTTGGTTGGGTAAAACTCTGGGAAAGTCAAACCCTAATTTGACTCTGGACAAGAAAAAATAGAACTACAGAAGACCAGCTCCAGATCCAACCCGAGAATCCCATATTGGTAAGATCTAAATATTTTGTATTTCCATTTGAGGTTTCTCATTAAAGATGTCTCACCACTCCAAGCTTGAGGATAATCTTGAATGGGTTGATAACTTCCGAGCATGGAAAGGATTTCATTATTCCTTGAAGAGAATGAATTGGAAACCTACATAAATGAAGAAGTTACAGTTCCAGAGGGAGATGAGGCTAAAGACTTACACAATAAGAACTTGGTCAAGGCCAAGAGGCTTATTATTGATTCTATCAAGGATCAACTTATACCACGTGTGTCTTCCTTAAAGACACCTAAAGAGATGTTTGATTCCTTGTCCAAGCTATTTGAAGGAAAGAATATAAATCGAAAGATGACCTTGAAAAATCAGTCGAAGAATGTGATGATTCAAAATGCAAAGACCATGCAGTCATACTTTACAAGGGTCTCTAAAATCAAGGAACAACTTGAAGTTGTGGGAGAATACATAGAGAATGGAGAAGTTGTGATGGCAACCTTGAATGGTCTCCCTAGTTCATGGGACTCCTTTATTCAAGGAATTTGTGCTAGAAGAAAGTTAATCACTTTTAGTAGGATGTGGTATGAATTCTCACAAGAATAAGCTCAAATCATATCTCGAGAAGAAAATGTGGGAAATGAAGATCGATCTCTCACAACACACACCAAGAATAACAAAAGGGAGCACTCTCATCACAAGAAAGAAAAACATCACCACCTAAATCAGAAGGATAACCTTATAAGACCGAAGAGATCTTATCTAATATTAGATGTTATACTTGTGATGAGAAGGGACATTTTTCCAGAGATTGTCCCAAGAACAAAAAGAAGAACAACAACAACAAGAAAATACATCATACTCACACTATAGAGGATGATGAAACTCCCAAGAAGAGAACCAGAGGAGACAGTGAATATTCTTCAAGTGATGAAGAATATGTTCTGATTTCAGCTCACATAGGTATTGTTCCATATGGGAGCAATGATTGGCTTGTAGATAGTGGGGATTCCAAGCATATGACAAGATTTAAGGAATCCTTTATGAATCTATCTGAACACGAGTCACCTCACAAGGTGAAACTTGGGGATGACTACCAATACCCCATAAAAGGAAGTGGTGAAGCCTCTTACAAGCTAAACTATGGAAAATATTTAAAGATGAAGGATGTTCTATGTGTACCAAGACTCAAGAAGAATCTTCTCTCTGTATCTGCATTGGATGCAAAAAGTACGAGGGTTTCATTTATTGATGGAAAATTTCTTATCTTGACAAAAGGAAATACCATATATGATGCAGTAGTGATTGGAGAGCAAGAGGGAGGCTTATACAAACTAAAGGGACAACCTGAACAAGCCTTGATCCATGAATCTGCGAAGCCAAGTGAATTATGGCATAGAAGGCTTGCACATGTGCACTATGGAGCACTATCACTTGCAAACAAAGTAGTTAACATTCTTCCTGAAATACATGCAAAGCATGAAGGCACATGCAAAGGATGTGTGAAGGGAAAGAACATAAAGAAGACATTTCCAAGTAGCGAGAGCAAAGCAAAAGGAATCTTGGAAGTCATCCACTCTGATGTATGCGGTCAAATGTCATCCAATTCATTGAGTGGGTATGTATATTATGTTTCTTTCATTGATGATTTTTCTAGGAAGACCTGGATATATTTCTTGAAGAGCAAAGATGAAGTATTCAAAGCCCCGATAGAGAATCACACGGAAAGGAAAATCAAAACTTTTCGATTAGATAATGGCAAAGAAATCACATCAGAAGAATTCAAGGAATTATGCAGAGACTTGGGGATTAAGATAACCACTCCATACAATCCACAACAAAATGGAGTTGTAGAAAGGAGGAATAGAACGATTATGGAAGCAGCAAGGGAAATGCTTCATGATCAGGATCTTCCCATGCATCTATGGGACGGAGTTGCAAGAACAGTTGTGTATGTACAGAATCGTACTCCACACAGAATATTGGACAATAAGACACCAGAGGAAACTTTCTCCGGCAAGAAACCATAAGTCATCCATCTCAAGATATTTGGCTTCCTGGTGTACATACACCTTGCAAAGGAGAAAAGATCGAAGTTAGACCCTTCATGAAATAAGGGCATATTTGTGGGATATAGTGAAAACTCGAAAGCTTACAGAATATACTTTCCAAAGTACAAGAAGATCGATATCAGTAGGGACGTGACATTTGACGAAGAATCGACATACAACAAATCTAGAAAATTACCTATTGAAGACATTGAAGAACCAGAAGTACCCAGGATCTGAGATACAATAATGAATGAAGCAACTTCAGAAGAAGATCAAGAAATGGAAGAACCTCAGGAACCTGTAGATCCACCCTGTGAGAAGAATTCTCACAAGAGGAAAACAACATGGGTACGAGAGGCAATTCTAGATGCAGAGAGATACGGTGCTCCAGAAGGAATACATAGAGAAAGCAAGAGACCTAGGCCATACTCCAGCTATGTAGCCCTATTGTGTGACATCATTAACAAGAAACCTTCCAACTATGAAGAAGCAGAAGAAAAGAAAGAATCGAAGGATTCCATGATCAAGGAATACCAATCAATCATAAAGAATGATGTATAGGATGTGGTCCCGAGACCAGAATGGAAGTCTGTTGTGACTTCCAAGCGGATCTGCAACATCAAGCATGCTGCATATGGCAGCATAGAGAAATATAAAGCGATATTTGTGGCACGTAGCTTCTCCCAAAAGGAAGGGATAGATTATGAGGAAACTTTTGCACCTGTAGCCAGATACACTTCCATTAGAACAATACTTTCTTTGACTGAAGTGATGAAATGGAAGATACACAAGATGGATATCAAGACAACATTCTTGAATGGTGTAGTTGAAGAGGAAGTGTATGTGGAGCAGCCACTCAGATTTGAGACACATGACAGGCAGACTCATGTGTACAAATTGAAGAAATATTTGTACGGATTGAAGCAAGCACCCAGGACATGGTATGGCATGATGGACAGCTTCTTGACTAGTTTGGGCTTTACCAAGAATAAAGAATACTCCAACCTTTACTACAAGGTTGAGAAAGGGAACCTAGTAATACTCCTATTGTATGTATATGACCTGTTTGTGACAAGTGAAGATGGGTTGATTGCAGATACACAGAGGAAGCTTGTTGCCGAGTTCAAAATGAAGGACTTAGCCATGATGCATTATTTTCCAGGTATGGAGGTGTGGTAAGGTACATATGGATCCTTCCTTGGTCAAGGGAAGTATACAGTAGAGATCATGAAGAGGTTTGGGATGATGGTGTAAGAATTAATGTGTTATTGGTCTTCAAGCAATGAGTGCAATTAGATTCAATTATTATGCAGTATAAAGGAATGAATAATACCCACTGAACAAAGCAAATCTCACGATAAACGGACAACTATTGCTCAGTACTATTACAGTATAAACTTCATTAATCTCAGCAGTATACAACAGTGTTACATAAAGGATAATTCAAATCATGTGGATAGGATTCTAATCACCAACTCAATCTGACTGCATGGCTAACTAGAAGTGTCTAAATCGTTATCAGAGTTTACTAGCTAAGCTCCGGTTGTCTAATCCAATCTCTCAATCAGTTATAATCAGTTAAACTAGTCGAACTAAGGTGGTAGGTGAGAAGTAGGTGAGAATAGGCGCCTTCCCATATGCATCCATGCAATACTAGAGCTAACTGAATTGGAGGACATCTAACTGAATGTAACTTAAGCATAACTAATCTTGACTAGTCACCAACTGCCAACAACTGAAGGAGGTTAGTGTCGGCACTCCCAGTGGCTCCTAAATTGTAGGGATTGGTATAGGAGGCGCATAGACTGATGCATGAATGTGAAATCAGTTGCAATTATCATTTATCTGTGTTCCCCACACTCTAGTGACTAGTACATGTGGCTCCATTAGTCCAAGTGGACCCAATGGTACTAGTGGACCCAATAATAACTATATGACTCCTAAGTTAGGAAAATATAATCCAATAGACCAGTTTGGAAAATGGAGGATTATAAATCCTAACACCCCCCCCCCCACACATAATCCTAACTTTGACAACTGTGGGCACTGGCAATAAGGCCAAAATTCACCCATATACANAAACTCTGTTGCAAATTGCAGCTTCTATGCAGCAGTATGGTTCTTCTATGCAGAAGCATCCTGAAGTTGTGCATGTAAACCTCTCAATGTCCTTCTGAACTGATGGATGTTGTATTTGTTTCTTCTGTATGTAAGAGGTGGATAATGATCAACTTGCTTCTTTTGTGGTCCAAGTGGTTGATCATTCACTATCATCATGTAGCACTTTCCTGTAACTTTGTTGCACCACTATGTAGGGAGCGAATCTGTGAGAGAGAGAGAAACGTGCTCATTCTGATACTAGAACCTAGTTCTCCTTCTTCCTTCTGTATTCTCGGCACCATCCCCAGCTGCAGCAATGAGCTTTTGATCCCATCTAGGCTTAGGCCTTTGGTTTGGAATGGTTGTTGGATCTATATCTAGAATATCACGAGATTCATCCTCAATACCAAGATCATGATGATCTTGATCCTTTTCATATGTATATGAAACATGTAACTAATCATCATCATCAAAAGGTAGTGGAAGATTGGTTATACCTTCTTATGCTTCGAATGATGGTGTATCACACAACTGATATTCTTCAAACTAAACACTCCACTCAATGAAGCATTTCCTAGTTGCAACCTCCATCAACTTGTAATCTTTTCTATCTTCTGCATATCCCAACAGAATGCATTCGCTACTTTGGGCTTGGAAGGCCTTTCTCTTATCAAAGGGAATTATGGCCCAATATTTAGAACCAAAAACTCTCAAGTGAGAGACATTGGGCTTATTCCCATGCATTGCATCGAATGGAGTGGCCCCAACCACTAATTTATGAGGCACCCTATTCTACAAATACGAAGCATAGTTTACAGCTTCTGCCCAAAGAGAATATTCTTGGCATGGAGAAGACATGTTTCCATCTCCTTTAGTGATCTATTTTCCCTCTCAGACACACCATTATGTTGTGGTGTTTATGGAACTGAGTGTTCCATTTGAATCCCCTTATATTCACAATAATGCTAGAAGTCTCTTTCAATGTACTCTCATCCTTTATTGGATCTTATGGACTTGATATTTTTCCTGAAACTATTCTCCGCCATAGCTTTAAAAACTTTAAAAATTTCAAAGACTTCTAATTTATGTTTCATAAAGTATATGCAGCAAAACCTAGAACAATCATCAATAAAAGTGAGGAAATACCTACAACCATTAATGGATGTTGTGACCATTGGTCCCGCCACATCACTATGTATCAAATAAAGTATATAGACATCTCTATGTGCCTTCCCAAATGCATACCTCTTCTCTGGATGCTTACCTACCAAGCAACTAGAACATACTCCATCAAAATTTTGGATGAGAGGAAAACCTTCAACCATTTTATCATTGTGGAGTTGTTGGAGATATTTGAAATTGAGATGCCAAAATCTCTCATGCCATATCTTACTAGTATTGTTGGCATGAGTCAATAAAGTTGTAGGAGGTGAGACAGGAAAAAAATGTGAGAACTCATAAGCCTTAGTAGTATGATTAGGAATACCTTTTGGTTATGAGCCTTCTAGTAGCTTTTTATGTGATATCAATTGAGTTTGATTCAAATGTAACTCTCTTGGGAGAGCCTGTATGGGTCATCTAATAAACATACAACAAATTAGTTGCAAGGGAGGGCACATAGAGAACATTTTTGAACTCACCGTGCTAGATTTTAACTGAACCTCTACTTACTGCTGGAATTTGGGAATCATCTCCCATGTGAATGTTAGGCCCTTTTTATAGTGTGAGGGTAGAGAAGGATTCATTGGAGGCAACCATGTGGTTGGATGCTCCAGAATCAATCAAGTAGGTTTTCTACTGAGTAAAGCAATCCTTCAAGGCATGGCACCTCTCATGATCATCTGTATGTGGTCCAGCATCAGACTTCTTTACTCCATGTGGAAGAGCAATGTTGTTCTATTCAAGGAGGGCAGACAATTGGTCGATCTGCTTCTTCATACAAGGGTTCTCTTAATGAAAACCCCTCAAACAATAGGGACACTTTGTCTTTTCAAACTTTTTCTTCTTCTTGGAGCCTAAAGCTCCTTCGGAAGGCTTTTGGCTCTCTTTAGGCTTTGAATCAGATGCTTTAGGATTCTCCCCCTTATTCCTCCCTTTAGCTTGTGCATTGATAGAGTCTGTCACCATTAGAGCTTGGTTTTTGGAAGTTTGGAGGACTCCCATCTGGACCAACTTTTCTTGCTCATGTATTAAGGACTCGGCAAAGCCATCAAGTGTAGGAATCTTCCAATTGGGAATGGAAGCTCTTCTGAAATGGAAGGTGAATACAAATACAAAATACTTAGAACCAATTTTGCTGAGTGGGAAGAGCACAAGTTACTCATCCTTTGTCTCTATTCTACACTTCTTACATTGTAGTGCAGGAGACTTGAATTTGGTAAAAAAATGTTGTATGGTCTCAAAATTGTTGGGCTGCAAGGATATTAACTCATTCTCTAGAATGTGTCCCCAAATCTCATATTGCTTGCCAAACACGAATTCAAGCTTCTCCCAAGACTCTTTGGGATTCCTTAATCCCTCAACGTGAAACATGAGGTCTCTGGAGATGTGATCATAAAGGAAGTCGAAGTCTTCATCCAGTCGGTTCAAGAACTTTTTATTCTCAACAGGATGATGTGGTTCAATCTCTCGTCCCATTGTCATCCTGTACAGGCCAATATTGCGCAAGGAGACCTGCATATCTTCCCTCCAATCAACATAGTTGAATCCTTGTCAGTATCGGGTGTAAGAAAGATTAATTCTCCATCAATTCTCCTTTCAATCAGCCAATTTCTTCAATCAAGCTACGTAGCACCTGTAAGAAAACACTACAAAAACAAAAACAATTGGCACTATGTCAAAATAATCCTTCCCTCTCAACATGCACACTTTTTCAGGGTCCGTCACGCCCACACTGCCACTATGAATGAATTCAGAAGAAGCAAGGCACTCTTTGCGGTACTTCTGTGGAAATCCAGCTGCTTCTGGTGTACAATGGAGAGTAGATAGACTTAAAGCTTGACTGAGGAGGCTTTGATACCATGTTATAAATAATGTGACATTGATCTTCAAGAAATGAGTGCAATTAGATTCAATTATTATGCAGTGTAAAGGAATGAATAATACCGATTGAACAAAACAAATCTCATAGGAAATGGACAAGTATTTCTCAGTATAATTACAGTATATACTTCATTAATCCTAGCAGTATACAGCAGTGTTACATAAAGGAGAATTCGAATCATGTGGATAGGATTCGAATCACCAACTCAATCTAACTGCATGGCTAACTAGAAGTGTCTAAATCACTACCGGAGCTGACTAGCTAAGCTCCGGTTTTCTATTCCAGTCTCTCAATCAGTTATAATCAGTTAAACTAGTCTAATTGAGGTGGTAGGTGAGAAGTAGGTGAAAATAGGAACCTTCCCACATGCATCCATGCAATATTGGTGCTAACTAAACTGGAGGACATCTAAATGAATGTAACTGAAGGATAACTAAGCTTGACTAGTCACCAACTGCCAACAACTAAAGGAGGTTGCTGACGGCACTCCCAGTGGCTCTTAAATTGTAGGGGTTGGTCTAGGAGGTGCATAGACTGATGCATGAATGTGCAATCAGTTGCATTTATCCCCTATAATTTTCCCCCACACTCTAGTGACTGGTACATGTGGCTCCATTAGGCCAAGTGGACCCAATGGTACTAGTGGGCCCAATAATAACTATATGAGTCCTGATTTAGGCAAATATAATCTAATAGACCAGTTTGGAAAAGGGAGGATTACAAATCCTATCAGATGGACTGCAAGGAAATAGCCACACCCATGGCATTGAACTTGAAGCTACTTTGTGATGCTTCATCAAAGTCAGTTGGTGCCACTATATATCGTCAGATGATTGGGTCATTGATGTACCTCACAAACACGAGACTAGACATATGCTTTGTTGTGAACACTTTGATCTAGTTCATCTAGTTGCTACAAAGCATATATTGAGGTACCTGAAGGGTACATTTGATTATGGGCTCAAATATGACGCGAATCAAAAGGTTAAACTACAAGGTTATGTTGATTTGGACTGGGCTGGAAGTCCCTTAGATAGGAAGAGCACTTCGATGTGCTGATTCAGTATGGGATCAGGTGTGATCTCTTAGTTTAGCAAAAAGCAGTCCTACATGGCATTGAGTACAGCCAAAGCAGAATATGTCGCAACTTGTTCAGCTATTTGTGAGGCAGTATGGCTTAGGAATATACTGTCTGATTTGTTTGATCTCTAGTTAGAGGAAACTTGTATCTTTTGTGACAACTAGAGTTGTGTGAAGTTGTTTGAGAACCCAGTGTTCCATGACAAATCGAAGCATATTGAGATCAAGTACCACTATATCAGGGATATGGTGCAGAAAGGAGCAATGAATCTCTAGTATGTTGCGACGGACAAGCAGATAACCAATGTGTTTACTAAGACATTAGCCAAAGTGAAGTTTGAATACTTCAGAGAGAAGCTTGGTGTACTTCAGATCGAGTTTCCTCCCAAGGGGAGGTAATGGGTCTAGAATACGTAGATGCATGAGAGCCATTCTCACATGGTGGTAGGTGTGTCCTCCCATGGTGCAGATGTAAGGGTTGTGGTTGAGATGTGTGCATATGGGCTCTCCAAGTGATGATGAGATGATATGAAGATGATAAGGTAATAGTAGGGCATCAGGTTTTGCAAAGGCATATAATCAATCCTGAGAGATCCTTCAGGTTTTGAAAGGTAATAAGTCATGATATATACCTACTTGATGATTTGAAGACCTACATGGAACTAGGCCTACATCCAACATGAAAAATGGTTTGCTCTGTAGAAATTCCTATGACAAGATTCAATAGATAGCACCATTTGATTGAGATGATGAGGACAACAACAACAATGACAATGATGATCCACCGTTGAAGACTTGTGCATATATGTATTGATGTCTATGCCAAGAGAATACCTTCCTAGTTAAGAGGGAGTGTTAATGTCATTGTAAATTTGGAAGATATTCACTTGTATATTTTATATTGTATTTGTATTTTATTATTGTACCTCCGACGAAGATGTTCATTCCTCAAAGGGGGAGAGACATCATTGAATTTGAGTCATGTAAAGTTATTAAGGAAAACCCTCCTTTGTATGTCGAGGCATTAGTCCCCGGAAATAAGTTGTAATTGGGTTATTAGACCCTCCTAGAGAAGTCAGCCCAGTGGAGGAAAAAGTCAAGTGGGAAATAGGGTATAAATAGAGAGAGTGACTCTCTATTTTAACACAAACACTCACTCATCAAGTTTGCATGAGAGAGAGAGGACAAGTTCGCACAAGTGAGAGAGAGAAGTTGTCAAATATCACTTTTATACTTTTGGATTTTACTTTTGCTTCTGGTGCCCATTCTATTTCTGAGGAAGTTACGGGGTTTTCTCCTTTATGGTTTCCCCGAGGAAAATATTTGTGTCTCTTATCTCTTGTACTTATTGTGTGCATGTTATTATCTAATATAAGGTCCTAGATCATATTGAATAAACTGTAAAAATCTAACAAGCAATGGAGAGAGAACATGGAATTCATCAAATTAAATTTGATGTGAAAATTTGTGTTTGTTGATTTTTAGAGTCCATCCTACAAGCTATCAATGAGAGAATATTTTCCAAAGAGGTACCCACATAATGATGGCAAGATTCCAGCAATTGAAGCAAGCATTAACAGAAACACAAGAAGGCTAGTGAGTGGAAGGAAACGAAGAAATCACATGTGAAGGCCTTGATTTGTGATTCATCTAAGGAAGATCGAGACTAAACATCATATGGTAGAATTAAATACATATATTGTAATATTTTTAGATGCTCGGATAAGCTTAGAGGAAAATATGTTTTATTATTATTATAATGAGTTAAAGTGCAAAGGGGCGATTGTTAGGTTAATCTTGACTCGATCAAGGGTAGGTTTTTATCATCTTTCTTTATATCTTCAATAATTTTCATATGGTATTAGGGACCAAGCACACCTAGCCTCTCTCGTGAGAATGGTTTGAGAATGGATGAAAGAGGCAGAAGAATTGCAAGAGATGTTGTTATTGGATCCATCCTACACCCTATAAATGGGAAATTCTTCATAGGATAATTTCATGCACATTGGTAAAAATATTCCAGTGGTTGAAGCAAGGATTGGAAAAAGCACATAGAGACCAACATGTGAACTGACAAAAAAAAATTGAAATGTGAGAACATTGATTTCGGTGTTCTCCAATGTAGGTTGGGTATATAATTTAGGTTATATAATTAAGGTATGTTTCTATAATCATCCCATTTTTTTTTGAAAGCTTAAGGGGAAAGGTTATTATCCCAAGCGAAGTTTAAAGGAGATATTATTAAGTTTATTTAACTCAGTGAAGGATGGGTTTACCATAGGTGGTTCACAATGGTACATGGTTTTAAACTGTGTATTCAAATGAAGGAGGCCTATTTAAGTGTCCTATTGTCTCCATTTTAAAATCCTTAAATGGTAAAGTTGGGTGCTTTGGACAAAGTAATAGGTATATCTAGAAGCTAGTTTTCCTAGTTAAGGTTTTCAGGGTAATCACTGGTATTCTTTGTTATACGTATGCATGTTATTACGTTTCTTTGGATATCCAATAATTTTAATATGGTATCATAAAATATAGAGTTGGAATATCTCACGAGATTGGTCCAATAATGGGAGCCATTATGAAAGAATGTGGAGTTTATCCAATTAAATTTGATGCAGAGGGAAAGGCTTCTTGCAATGCATGACTCTTTCTTATTACGATGGAATGGTGAATGAATAAGGTAGGGAATTTTTTAGTTGTTTTTATCGTCAACTCTATCCTACAGATCGCAAGTGAGAAAGTATTTTCCAAAGAATTTCCCACATAATGTTGATGATATTCCAATAGTTGAAGCAAGCATTGATATAAGCACATGGAGGCTAGTGAGTAGAATGACGTGAAGAAATCAAAATAATTCTAGATGCTTGGATAATATTAGAGGTGAATATGTTTTTATATATTTATTATCACAAGTTAAGTTTAAAGGGAATATTGTTAGGTTAATCTTCACCTAGTCAAGGGTAGGTGTTTTGTAGTTTGTTTATGAGGTACATGGTTTTATCCCGTGGAATTCATGTGAATGGATCCTATTAAGTGGGTTATTATATATAAGTACCTCTAGTGGTCAACCTTAGTTGTATTGAGAAAGGATAATATATATCTATTGAAAATTGGTTATCGGTTAAGGGTTTCCACAGTAATTGTTAGTGTTCTTTGTATGTGCATGCTTGTTAATATGTTTCTTTGGCTCTCCAATTATTATAATAGTGGGGTTGGGTTACCCCACACTTGGTTCTCTTAAAATCCTATGTTGGTCATGTTACAATAAAATCTAGCACCCACAAAAATGTAAAGTCCCAATCATGATGGTGATTAATTTGGCCTTACTACTACACCTTCCACATTTAGAATTTCAATGAATTTTGATTTTGAGACCTTCCTCTTTACTTGTGTGATAATATTCTTTGATGATATACTAATTCACAAAAAAAGTTGGGGAGAACATGTAGAACATGCTAACAAGGTCTTACAACTATTGTATGGACACCAACAATATGATAAGCATTCCGAGTGTAAGTTGGGGTTTAAAAGTGGAATAATCTGGTGCATTATATACCATCAGGGCGTCAAGGTAGACCTTAACAAAAGTAAAGCTACGGTGGAATGGAAAATTCCCAAAACCTTGAATATTATTAGGGGATTCGTAGGATTGACAAGTTATTACTGTAATATTTCCAAGAATTGTGGTCAAATAGCAATGCTTCTAACAATGTTACTAAAAAGGGATGACTATCCATGGACTCAGGAAGCTATCTAGTCCTTTGAGAAACTTATGGATGCCATGTGTAGCACTTTATTCTTTCCTACACCCAATGTGACAAAAACCTTTATTATAAAGTGTGTTGAGGCCTTGGGACATGGCATTGTAGCAATTTTAATACAATGGAATGTTGGCAATGCTACATACAGTTAATAAATGACACAACACACTCACATAAAAAACTTCATACTTCAAGGTAAAAAACAATTATGACAATATGAACTACTTATAAGCATGAACACTTTCTTCGAAGGAGACAAAAATGTGGGCCACCACGATGCTGAGTTATGACTTTGAAATTTTCTAAAGAAAGAGAAAGAGAATATGGTGGACTATGCACTTTCAAGTAAAAAAGAGAACATTGATGCCTTATGTTGTGATATTTCAATTCTGCAAGTGGAAGGCGTGGAATAAGCAATGATCAAATGGAAACAATACCATACTACATGGAACAACATTAAAGCACTACAACATGACCCCAGTGTATCAAAAAGAGTGGAAGAATGATTCACTTTGATAAGAAATCCTAACTCTTAACAAAAGGTCCTTCATAAATTGTGTCTCTTATAAATAGATACTATGAATGCAATGAACATAACTTATATTTTTACTCATAATAATTACTATTCCCTAAGGGTTTAGTCTTCTAGTGTGCACATCTCTTAAGTTTTATCAAGACAATCACCAAGTTAATCATCGCACCCTTTGTTACATAAAACAAATAGATAAATAATTGTGGAAATCAAGTTGACAACTATAGTGAGAAAAAAACCTACTAAAAGATGAAATATTGCACAAAAAAATATTAGTGAGAAAAGTAGAAAAATGACACATAAATAAGATGTAATACTCCCAAGTCATTCATCAAACCCTTGGTTTCACAAAATCAATAGATAAATCATTGTGGAAATTGAGTTGACAATTGCTATTAAGGTTGTAATTAGTATCTTGTCCAATCACGTATTATTCGCTATGAAGTTACTTTGAAAATATTAAGTCAAGAAAGAATACGGTATCACTACTTAAAGTATAGTAAAATGTTTTACAATTAAATCGTCATACAATGAATATATATATATATATATAGTAATTTAATATATATATATATATATATATATATATATATATATAGAGAGAGAGAGAGAGAACTATTAACGTTTAAGGCACCATTAAAATACCAAAGTGAATAAAGGGTCTAATTCAAATTTGTGTATCTAAAGGACATATAGAAGTAGAAATAAAATCGCGGTCTTATCAAAAAAATAAAGATTTGTTTATAAAGGTGCTATAAATATCATTATTTTTCCAATTGGTTTTAATGCAAGTGGTTGAGAGGAGAAATTGTTATTTTCTCCACCTAGTGTTAAATCACACTTATGACATGTGTGCTCTTTATGAACCGATTCTCAATCTAAAAGTACAAACAATTTCATTCTCTCTTACAAACTTGAGGGTTAGACGAATTGTATTCCAAGGAAAGAAAGAAAACCATAATTACTAGATAAAATTAACAAATGAGGGTGAGACAAGTTGTATTCTAAGGAAAAATACCATAATTACGTCAATATTAATTGGAAAATAAATTACAAACTTCAGAGATAAAAATTGGTGAATTCCAAATTCGTATTGGATTAGATAAAATTAACAAAGTATAAATGGTCATCGACGGTCATGATTTAAAATCCTCAATCAAAGTCTTATCTATACGGCATAATGTGGACATAATTTTAGGTGCACCATACATTGAAACATTAGGTCCTCTTACCTTAATCTTAAGACAAAATATTGGGTATTTTCCATAATATAAAAAAAATGACATAATGTTAGAAATCTTTGAGCAAAAGAGGCCTCATTACAATATTCAAACAATGTCTCGAATGTCACTACTCAAACTAGTTATAAAGCACAAAAGAAAAAATATGAAAAGATAATCTAGAAAGATAATTACAATACCTTAATGAATTATATAACGAACTTTTAAATAAAGAAATTCATCAATAAAAAAAATTGTTGCCATATATAATCATCATTCAGCTCTAAAACCCTATGTGATTTTCCATAAACTCGAATTTGTGTGCTTCACTAGTGATCTTAAAATCTTTTATCAACAACTCAAATGAAGAAAAACATAAGGGCGGAGAATTTCCTGTAACAGACTCACCCCTTTCTTCCCTTTCAATGTTGTGAGGATAAAATGTAAGCTAATTGTCGCCATAATATTTATGGAAAAAAATCATTTTCTAATGAAAATCCTACGACTGGTTGCTCAATAAAATCATCATCATAATCATCATATACATGCACACCAAAGACTTTATAAAAAACATTAGCAACAAAATCTGAGACAACAGCTTGCTCCCTAACAAGGTGATCTTCCAACTCCTCCTCATGACATCTTTCTTGTTCAAGTTCATTGTTAGCTCCATCAAACTCTAAATTCCACAAGCCTTCAACATCAAGTTCATTTTTCAATTTCTGCTATTTTTCATACTTTTGATGAATGTTGAGTTCAAAAATTCTAGGGTTGCTTGAATTTTCTTCATCGGGACAGAGATTATAACAAAGAATGGATGAGCCAATATATGTATCAACATCACATATACGATGATTTTGTCGGTTATCTCGACTGCTGATCACATAGGATAATTGCTTTTATATATACAACCTCCTTTGATCACCAAAAAGTGGAATAATAGCATAGGACATGGCCATTTGTATAGTTCCTTTTAACTTAGATGCCCAAAATATAGATAATAACATTCCAAATTTGGGTTGAATGTCTGCAACTACAACATCCATGACAATGCTCTTATCAATAATTTGAGTTAATGACACCACCGGATCTTTAATAAAACCCAAACATCTTACTTTCATTGAACCAAAGGAGACCAAATCTGTATAGGGCCTAGTAATATCCAATCCTAGACTTTCCACAACAGCTTTTGGCATAAAGTTGTGTGATGCACCTAAATCTAGCATAGCATTGTGACGGACCGTATCATGAACATTCAAAGTGACGTAGAATGGTGGCACATCTTCATCTACATTTTTAACTTTTGGATTAAAAACAATAGTGGGAGCGTCATCATGTCGTTTTAAGGTATCAAGATTTTGTTTCTCTTCCCCTTTTATCATTTTGAAAATTTGATCCGTGTACTCAGTATTCTTCAAGAGTTCATTGAAAGGGATTGAGATCTTAATTTTAGAGATTTCATTCTGAATTCTAAAGGATGACTAATATTTTTTTAGTTATTTTATATTGGCATATTTCTCCCCTTCTAGATATTTGTTGGGAACATCAACTTTAAGCTCATCTCTTTTAGAAACTTTATTCTTTTGTTGTCTTGTAGAAGGTTCATCGGCAAGGAGTTTACTTGCATTCACACCAACATTTATGTTTCCCATATTGTACTTCCTTTGAAAATCAATTATTGCATTCAGATATCCCTTTTGGTATTGCTCTTAATCCATTTCTAACATATTACCTTCTTTTTCATGAGCAACACTTACATAGTCTTCTCTTGTTAGATAAAAGTGGGGTTCAAAATGGTCAAACAGATGGATCTGATCATCAGGAAATTCTACATCTTCTTCAACAACATAATTTTCAGGGAAAGGAGGCTTTATTTTTTCGTCAACTTGGTTTCTCTGGTCTGTTGGATTTCTTTGGCCTCTCTATCTTATTTTAGGAATAGGAGGCCTCCCAAAATTGAGATTTTTGATTTGAGGTTCTTGTTGTTCTCTACCTACAAGATCCGTTTCCAAGGAGAGTCTATTTACCAATCTTTTCATTGTTCTCGTCATCCTGTCAAACTTAGCATCCACGGATTGGGAAGAGAAAGAATGACCTTCTTCTTATCAATTTTCACCTTATGTTTCATCTTTCCTGATGCCATAAGATTTGCTTCTACCTCCACATCATATTTCACATGTCAGGAAGAGTTGCAGACTTGCTTTCTCTTAACAATAATGCAAAATCACTATCAAAAGCATCAGCATAATGCAATTTGGAAGCTCCAATAGGAGGTTTTATATCAGTTGGGATTGAATTATAAAGTTTCATGAATCTAGTGGAAAATTCTTGTACTAACTCTGCACTTTTCTTTTTCATATTATTATATTGGGTTAGGATATGCAAGGGGTTCTTTTTGTCCTCTCATCTTCCAAGGAAATATGTATCAAACGCATTATAATTATGTATACTCCCTTCTTGAAGTCCTCTGAACCATTTTTTAACTTCCCCAGAAAACATTTGTGCCAGTAACCTCATCTTAACATCATCAACAACTTCTTCTAAATCTATGAAATCACTCAACTTGTTTAGATGTTGTTGTGTAGAAATGTTTTCTTCCCCATCATATAATACTATTCTCTAAGCATAATTTTGGGGAAGATCATTTAATACAACATGTAAGGTAAGGGGAACAAACCTAGTAGCCATCACTCTAGTGGGTGCTTGAGGAGGGTTTTGGATTTGTGAAGTAACAGTAGGTATTTGATGAGAACTTTTGACTTGGGATATTTGACGTCCAAGTCCCTTGTTCTTAATATCAACTTGACTTTCTCTAAAGAAGGAAAAAGGGACTTTTTATCTAGAACTTTGTAAGTTTTCCCAATTAGATTCTAACATATAGGTATTAAATTGTTTCTAATCAAGAAATATTTCAGCTAGGTTTGTTACAGGTTTTGACTTCAACAATGACTATTCAGATTTCCAATAAAAAAGAATGTTTTCAATACTAGTAACTTCTTCTTTAGGTAAAGATGAAGATCTTTGAATTTGAGAAGTACCTGCCTAGAGCTTTCCCTTTCCTTTTCTAAGAATTATTTTTTTTATCTTGGACAAACTCTCATGGGTCATGTTTTGGATTCCCTCTTGTGTTAACTCTTCTTGAAGTCGGGTTTTCCCAGTGGAATCACCTTTCTTTATCAAACAAGGAAGTCGTTGAAGCAAAACACAGCCAATTTCTGTATATAAATTTATGTTTGATCTAAGAAATCAGATTCTCCTTTGTTTGGAATTCTTTACGAGGGAAAATATCTCCTTCACTTTACCGGAAATGGTGCCAAGATGTTATCACTCGGATTTTTCATTTTGTTGTGGAAGGAAAACTCAAAGGTAACCTTTTCAAACCTACTTTAGGTTGGAATCTGACCTTTCCAACCATAGAGGGGTCTCCCAATATTTATGATGACTAATGATATTTTAAATAAGGATTAATATATGAAAGCAGAGGTCAAGCATGTAAATGGTTATAGTTCTTTCAAAATATTTGCAGTTGAAATGTTCAGAAAAGGACCATTGGGCATGGAGTCATAATAGGAGATTATTTCAACTTTTTGGTACAAGTTAAAAGTAATTCATGGAGTGAAGATAGTTGTCATTTCTACAGGCAATTTTATATTTGCAGAGATGGTAGTAGAAAAAGGAGGACAATCCATTAATGTTGAGAAACAAATAAAGATGTTTTCAACACCAACTCTAGATGAAAAAGGGTTTTTCAATATCTAAGTTCGATGAACCAGAGCATATATTTCATGAATTCTGACCATATATTTTCATTCAGATATGCAAAAGATAACAAAATGGAATGTAAACAAAGAAAGACACATTCACATAAGGAAATTTATAGACTATAAAATGACAACGAATGAATCTCTGTCACTTCTTCAAAATTTGGCTCCTCTCCTTATCCCCTACATTAATCTGATAGGTGCAGGCCATCTTATGCATACTATTCAAGAAATAGTATGGCATGTTCACAGGACATCCCTTAAAAAACATTAAAAGTCGAAGATGATAAAACTAGGTTTGGGAAAGTCGACCTTCACAGGTGACGTACCTGATAATAAGCTCGAGCAGAGAACGCCATTTCTTCAAGAGCAGTCGAGAAGGGAAACCGGACTTATACTTCATTAGCCGGTTAGCTGGGGTCAGGAACTCCTTCCAGTCATCGTTTTTAACATGCTTGCCCTTATACCAGTGTTCACTTATCCGTGGTAAACCTAAGGCTTGAGAAACAAACTCTTCTATCAGCCTCAAATCGACATCCCCAATCTATGCTTTAATCCCATCAAATGATGCTGCAAATACCCTATAAATTGCCAAGTTGAACCCCGAGAATTTCTGTAAAAACCCTAGCCATCCAACCCTAAGCACTACCTCGCGGCATTTAGGGGTAGCGTCCAAATATTCGTCACCTATGAGTTCAAATCTCGAAACATGGGCCATGGTAGCAACTACGCAGACTTTCAGGGTTTTCAAAATCCGGAGTAAAACACACAGTTGATTTATACAGAATCCACAAATATCAATTAACACTCCAAACTGCCCTATTTCACCAAAGAACTGTGAATTTTCCTGCAGAGTCATCATACCTGCGAGTTGACAAGTTAATGGGACTTGGATAACACTTACCACACCATAATGGTCTGCAGAAAAATCGAGCGAGCGACGGCTTAAGTGTGATATTTGCATGATGGCAAATCAACAGGTGGCAAACATTTAGGTTATGCGGATATCAAAACCCCCAATTTGAATCATAGCATCAACACTGATTGACATTCTTCATACTGATGTGGTAGCCTAAAAACTCATAGTTTCAAAGCATATTTTAATGGTTACACCCCCCTAATACTTCATCAATGAATATCAACAATAACAAAGTTACTAAATAAGAATGTAATTTATGCAATTAGAATTATGGTCGATATTATAATGACAAGGAAACAATTGATAATGTAACCAAACCCATGTCAAACCTAAGAAAATCATCTTAGCCACTTATGATAGACTTTAATAATAACTCACTTCAAAAAAATACACAATTCATCATGAGGACAAGTGTATAAAAATGTGAAACTTGCGAAATTTATATTAAATACACTTTATCCCTATGATTAACATAATGAAATAGATATTTTAGAAGTGAAAAAGCTTGTTAGACCCCCTATATAAATTCAAAAGAAACAAATACCGTACGATGTAACAACTTGCTTAGATTAATAGTCAAAAACCATTGATGTAATAAATTCATTTGATCTCGAATATGCATGAGTGATAAATGTTGTGAAATTACGAGCTACTAAATTTCGGGATTATAATTTTCCAAATGATCAAAATAAATGAGGAACTAAAGCCAAGAGATTCAAACTCGACATAAATTGATGTTAATCCCCTTAAATCAATCAATCAATCAACTTCTATTGGGAGTACCTTCAGAATCAAAGATTCTGAGGGCACTCCTAAAATATCTATAGATGAGTGTTGATTAAGGTTGTGATACCGAATGTCATTCAAAAGATTGATTTCAAATGACATATTTGAAATTTTTTTTTTGGTCTTCAAATTGCTTCAGAGGGTGTTGCTTGCCAACAATTGGCGACATGCTGGGACCGAACTAGTTATCTCTACATAAACAACATTCATACTTCAGATAATAAAAAACGATGCCTCGAAAGTATCAAATATCTGCTTAAGTGATCCTAGATGCAAACCAATCTAAACATATAACCAAACCTCAACAGATTTCTGAAAACAATCCTATGGTTGTTATCTGGGTGTTATTGGTCCTATTCAACCTTAGGCAAGTGTGGAGTAAAATGACTTAATTCCAATGTAGATCTATAAGACCAAAGACAGGTTAGCCAATAACAGTATAGATGTGGATTCTTTAGAACATCAATTGACTTTCCCCTCATTCAAGCAAAATAGCAGACAATACTTCCCCCTTTTTTATATTTTTTTTTAGTAGTATATACAAATCATATACACAGGGGTAAATACGAAAAGAATTAATCAGGAATACTATCTTAGCTTGGTGACCAAATAATGATAGCCTTACTCACCAATCCTACCAGAAACTGATCAGTCCAGCTCATGATGAGACTTCCTGTTTCTCAATTTATTCGACTGAGAGTCGCTGTCATTGGCTTGGTAACCAAATTTTCACAACGTCATTCCAATAGAACCTATGATCATAAATAGACTGGCTCATGATGAGACCTCTTGTTTCCTGATTAACCTCTTTCATATTTATCTTGAGTTCAAGAGTACTGCCCTGGCTGAGTGACCAGATTTATTCACAAAAATGAGGGAGAAAACCACAGACTTCTTAAGACAGCTTAAAGATGACTAGATATCTTCAACGAATCTTCAAGCTTAGTAGGCATGCATTAAAATCAGTAAATAAATTCCCTGAGATATCAGTTTATAGGAAGGCACCCGAAGACAACAATCAAGGATTGCTAAGAGAAAAACTGTAGAGGTTAAAACTAATCCAAGTTTGAAAACAGATCACTTATGAGACATCAGATACTTCCAGCCATCATCGGTGATTACGATCTGATATGTATTTCAATCATTGTTGTTTGACATATTCCACCATCAGGCTCTCCCTTAAGACCAAGCAAAAATGCTTCATGCTGAATTCTGTGAGACAAGGTAGGAGATGTGTCGGATAAAGCAACTATTTACAGAGGCAAACATGTAATCTTATGTACAGTGAATGGTTTCGAAGAATTGAATTACTTTCATGACCTATCACCTAAAATTTCCTGTAAGTAAACATGATGACGACAGGAAAGAAAATAATCAGTAAGTACAAGATAGAAAACTCTAACCGGACTAGAAATTAGAATGGAAACAAAAATATGTACAGAAATATACACAATGGGAATATACAATGAAAATGACTCGATGATGTGGGATTACTGAAAGTACCTTTTAAGGATATGCCCATTTACCGGGAGGGTATCGAGCTATCCTTGCAAAGTCTGCAAACAAAAAGTATTAGGACCAAGTTTTTCTGCTATCACATATGGACCTAACCAGAGACGTTGGAATTTCGTATGTTCCCCTTTATCTTCATGTGCTTTGTCCCATTTCAAAACCAGATCATCTACATGTAATTCTCTGTTCCAGGATGAGCCACGATCAAACCATAATTTAACAATTTGCTGATGCTTCATGAAATGTCTCTTAGCATTCTTTCTTTCTTCTTTCAATTTCAACAGCATATTGAATCTTTCTTCAATGGCTGAACACTCTGTCTCTTATACAGCTCATGCAAGCTGTAACGAAGGTAGAAACAGATTGGTAAGAAGAATAGCCTCTATTCCATATACCAAAAAGAAAGGGGAGTTACCCATAGATGGTTTTGGGGTAACCCTGTCATCCCAAAGAGCTTTATATAGAACAGTATGCCAATTCCTATGATGTTTAGCTATGGATCTCTTCAAAATTGTCAGCAAGCTCTTATTCGTTGATTCAGCAAGGCCATTGCCTTGTGGATAATAGTTTGCCGAATATCTGATTCTAATTCCCTTTTATAATGCAAACTCAGTTAATTCTTCAGAATAAAAATAAGATGCATTATCAAACACGAGAGATTCGGACACCCCAAATCTGGAAATTATGTTAGTTTCAAGAAAGTGCAATACCTGATTTGTATTAACCACCCGCAATGGTTCCGCTTCATACCATCGAGTAAAGTAATCAGTGGCAGTTATGATGTACTTATGCTGAAGAGAGGAGGAGGGGTTTATTGGTCCAACGATATCGATTCCCCACTATTGGAAAGGCCTATTCACCACCACAGGCTGTAAAGGAAATGTTGGTTTTTTAACTCTGCCAGCCGCAGTCTGACAATCTTGGCACCTTCTAACGAAAGAATGGGAATCTTTAAATAGAATTGACCAAAACTAACCTGCTCTCAAAACTTTATGAGCAATAGTATCACCACCGAAGTGGCCACCAGCAGGGCCATCATGCAGTTGTGTTAAAACTGAATCAGATTCCTCCTTTTCTAGACAGCGAAGCAAAACCCCATCTGCATTTTTCCTGAAAAGTACATTATTTATCAACTGGTAGGATACTTATTTTAATCTTATGACTCTTTTCTTCTTTGGGTCTAAATTGTCTAGGGCACGACTAGTTTCAAGGTAAGCGCGAATATCAGCATACCATGAGCTAGCCGAGTCTAGAATGAAACAAACTTCCTTTTACAGCAAGGTATCATCTAAAGGTATGACATTCTGGTCAGCAGGAAGATGTGCTGATTCAGCTGCCAGTTTACACAAACCCAAACCACGTACAACTTGAGAGGGTTTAATCTCTAGGTCATACTCCTGCAGAGCAGCCATCCAATGTGCCCTTTTTTCTCCAAGGTCTTTCTGTACTAACAAATTTCTCACAGCAGAGAATGGAACAATTACCTTGGTTTTCGATTTGAGGAGATAAGGACGAAAATGTTTTACTGCTTTGAACACCGCAAAAGCCTGTTTATCCACTTCGTGTCAGTTCAGCTCAGCTCCTTTTAAATTCGAGCTCATGAAGGAGATAGGTACTTCATCCCCCTCCTGGTTCTTCTGAGTAAGAACAGCTGCATAAGATATGTCAGATACAAAAGTATAGAGAATAAAGTCTTTCCTAAAGTCAGGACTCACAAGTGCGGATGCTTCAGCTATAGCTTCTCTACTTCTGATAAACGACTCTTTATCTTTATCCCCCCATGAAAAAGTATTGTCTTTCTTAATCATATTCTACAGTGGGTGCACGATTTCAGAAAAACTGGGAACAAATCTTCTCACAAAATTTATCTTTCCCATGAAGGATTGCATGGATTTCTTAGTAGAAGGAAAAGGAATCCTAAAGATAGCTTCGATTCGTTCTGGAACAATCATGATCCCTTCCTTTGACACTACAAACCCTAGCAAAATTCATTCAGTTACTACAAATATTGTATTTTTAGGGTTAAGGGAAATGTCGAACTTCCTGCAACGTTCAAGCACTTTACGTCAGTGTGAAATGTGATCAGATCTATTTTTGGAAAACACAGGGACGTCATCCAAATAGACAACGACATAGTGATTTATCAGACCTCTGAAAGCAGCGTCCATTGCCCTTTGGAATGTGGCCCCAGCGTTTATCAGTCCGAAGGGCATCTTCCTGTAGGCATAGGTTCCCCAAGGGGTCCTAAAAGTAGTTTTCAGCTGGTCTGCAGGAGAAACAAGAACCTGGTTGTACCTCAAAAATCCATCTAATAAAGACAGCATTTGAGCACCTGACACCTTCTAGAGGATTTGTTCCATGGGTGGAACAAGATAGTTGTCCTTTTCTGATGATCGGCTTAAGTTTCAGAAATATACACATAACCGAATATCTCCATTTTTCTTCCTAAAAGGGACAAGGTTCGCCACCCATTGTGTATGGCATACAGGAAATATAATCTGGGCAGTAAGCAATTTATTCAATTCTTTCTTTACCGCCGGTTCTAAGGCAAGGTGCATTTTCCTTAGTTTCTGCTGGAAAGGTTTTGACTGCGATTTCATAGGGATTGTGTGTTGTATGATCTGGGTATCAAAGGTCTTCATATCATCATATGACCATCCAAATGCATCCTTGAATTCACTAAACAGTTTCAGAAAGGCTGATTTTTCATGTTGGGTACAGTCTGATCCTAAATTGATATTTTGAGGATTTGCTTCCGTGCCTAAATTTATGATTTCATGACGCATGTTGGGACTGTTAGTTTTGCAGTTAGGAACTTCTTTAAACTTATTATGTAGGTCATAACATTTTTCAAGCCTAAGAACCGGCGTAGGGATCGAATTTACCAGCTCAAAATATTGGTCAACCGACTGAGGTGGATGGATTATTGAGAAACTATGCAGATCTTCATCATGTGTGATCTCATCAATTGTTGATGACTTAAAAGCATCTTCTCCTATTAAGAAGGCAATGATCTGTGAATCATCATTAAAAACACGCCAATTAGTGATGTTATCGAGGATCGACGGTCTAAACAATAATTCAATAAAAAAAAGATTGGGAGAAAAATTTTCTGAGGGAATGAGCCGTGAGGCTACATTTGCCAAAAGGTCAGCTTCTTGATTCTGAAAACGAGGAACTGAGACTCGGTATTAAAGGCATCAAATTCTGAAATCAGATTCCATACCTCTTTTTGGTAACTCTACAAATGATTAGATAAGCAATGAATGGAATTGCGGACTTGTCAAAGAATAATTTCAGAATCGCCAAATGCAATCAGAACCTTAACATTTAAGTCCAATGCCTTTTTGAGTCCCTGGATGACGGCCTCATATTCGGCTATGTTATTTGTGCAAAGAAATTCCAGCCTACAAGATATCATAAGTTTGTTTCCTACAGGATCTAGGAGCATGCAACCTACCCCTGCACCTTCCTTGGATGGAGAACCGTCAAAATACAAATTCCAAGGCTTATCAACAAGACTAATTACATCATTTACATGATTCACAGTGTTAATCAAACTGGGAGCAGCTTCCTGAAAATCACAATGTAAAATTTCTTATTTATTTACAGAATCAGTAAATGCAGATTTAAGTGCAGGGAAACTTCCCAAATCGGAATCAAATCCATAGTTCCCTAAAATGGAATCACTAAACAAAACTGGCTCATTGGGAGAGTTTATCTCAGTCACTGTGTGTTTCATGTATCTCTCTCTGTCAATCCTGATCTGATTTGGTCGCTCGTTTTTAGGTAACCACAAGTGTGACCAATCGGTTGAAAAATATCCTTTTAAAGCTTGAGACCAGTCACAACTTAAGAACAACCCATAGACATCCGGTATGTCTGCTACAACTACATCAATAACCTGGAAGAGATGTGGATTAGTGGCCATCCTGATCATTACTCCTTTTAATTCTCCTACAATTTTCACCTTAGATCGATCCAGTTGGCTGATTTGAATTTCACAAGGGGTGGGCTTGGCATTCAACTTCTTACAGACCGAATAGGGCATAACGTTTGACGAAGCTCCGGAATCGATCATACAGTTATGGACATTTCGATTGAAGATTTCAAACGTTAGTAGGAATGGGAGAGTTGTAGATTTGGATTTCTTACCTATCAGTGTATCTTTATCAGCGGTTGTTTTGATATTACTATTAAAACCAACTGTTGTTTTACTGGTTGAAGGATCAAGGTTATTGACTGAAGGTAAAGAGGACTGATTTTTCATTTTGGTGTTTGATGAAGTTGTTAAGTTAGAGAGTATTGAACCTTTAGGCATAGGGTAAATTTTCAATAAATCGAACATACTGATATTCGCCCTCTGTTTCTTGAGATCATCTATGATGTCATACTGGAGATCCATCCCTTGAGTCATAGGATGTTGATTTGAAGGTTGGGGACTGTTCCTAGGTGCGGGTGATGGTTGTGAATCTACAGGCCCTTTACTTCTTGTATTATGGGTGTGTTGGTTGACAAAGATAGAATGACCATTAGACTCCCCCTCTTTGGCTGAACTACCCCAAAAATGGCAATTAAACGGGAGAGGATCTTCAGGAGATTCCTCTTCCATTTGAGGCAGCTCAGGTTCACGACCTTCTTTCGACTCCTGGTCAGTTGAAATTTCAGGTAAGGCATAGACAGCCCTTATAGCATTAAAAACTTCCTCATTGGTTGATATGTCAGGCGGAGTGTTTTTCCTGGAATTCAGTGATGTATCTAGCCGGTATGGGGTTTTAAAATTCCCTCTATTTGAAGTACCTTCCCCATTATTTCGTTTCAATATCACCACTTCATTAGTGAGAGACCTAATTGCTTGTTGTAATTTTTCTACATCGAAAGCAGGAGCATCCCTTTTATCCATGTTAGTTTTTACACAGGATTCGGTGCGTTTACAAAAAGGGCCATCAGTTTTGCCATTATTTTCTAGTTCAAATGTCAATGAATTCTGTTCGACCTTTATTGCTTCTTCGAAGGTTTCAACTAATGTGATTTTACCAGCTTATTTCATAAGCATACCAAGGGATTTAGGTAATGCTGAAGCATAATTCTCAATTATGGTATCTTCTGGAGCTTGGGAGGCTACTGGTATCTTATTCAAGAGAGTAAGGAAACGTTGATTGAAATCTTTTATCCTTTCTTTGTTTTCCATCTTAATTCTAGCCAGTTCTAGTGCTAACACAGTAGGGGTTTTCTCTTCACCAAACTTGTTTAAGAACGCCTGACTAAAATCACCCCAACTAGTTATAGATCCTTGAGTTAAGGAAAAATACCAAACTGCAGCTTTTCCTTCGAAAGCAAAAGGGAATAGTCGACATGCCACATCCTCATGCTGAAAATTCATGGTCTGAACAGCCACGATGAAATTGTCGATGTGATTTTCGGCCAGGCCCTTATCATCTGGGCCAAACTTAGGTAGCAGTTTGTCAGGATGTTTAGGTAGATTATACTGCAGTCCAGGTACAGCAACGACACCACATCGTAACCATGGGCTATCAGCATTAGGATTACCTTGGTCAGGATCACCCATGTCTGGATCGGATTCCAGATCTAACGAAGACTCGTTGTTATGGTCACAGGGGCTATTAGGTGGTGATTTAGGGGGTGAAGGGGGTAGGTCAGATCCACCTGTAGATAACAATAGTCGGGAAGTGTTATGACTAGCCACTCCTCTCAAGAGATCACTAAGATGATAATCAGGAGACCCTCTCAATGGTTCAAGAGGCCCTTCTCCAATCGGATCGGCAGCTGACTCAGTCATTGCCAAGGTTTGAAAATGAGCTCTGCTTGGCAATCTGAAATTGATCGAAGGGATCCCTGTTTGGAGAGAATAGGCTCTAGTTAAAATTCTACATGATTCCTCTAAGGTTTGATTTATCTCTTCTGGGGAAACTGGTGAGATAGTTGGGTCTCTTTCAATAATGGTCCTAACTGCATCTAAAAAGGGGGTATTTACAGTTTCGGGTTGTGATGTAGAGACCAAGGTAGACAATATTCCAAAACTCGTGAGCAGGGGATTAGGTTGATTACTGGTAGGAGCGTTATGTGATCGATCAGCCATTAAGCTTTAAGCTCATGCCCTCCTTCTAGCGCCATTTGTTGGCCGGAAAAACTGACCTAGGCCAACAACGGAAAGACGGCCCACACACTCAACTTAATGCAATCTTGTATTTGTTTAAAGTAACTGTATTTCACATGATCAAGGCCCAGCTACCTGTAAAATGTGCTCTCAAAATAGAGATTCTTTCTAGGAGTATGTGGGAAAAGATTTGCTTAACCCAATCTTCAAACAAATCAAAGAGATTTAACCTAATGACTAACTAATGCTAAAGATTATATTAACCTAAGTACAGAAAATAGTAGCTCCTAATTCTATCCTATGATGACCTAAATGCAAGCTATCTATCTCAGCTGAGAGCATGAATTGATGATTTGACAAGAGGTCTTAAAGTATAAGGTGATCTATAATTATGAACTGTTAGAAAAGTCTATAGTAAACAGAACTAAATCTGAACTACCTCACAATAAGATGATATTTCATTACAAGATAATTCGAACAGAAATTAAAACCTGTTATCAAATAAATCTGAAACTGTCTTGAAACACAACCAATACAGTCATAGACTAACGTGTAAACAGAACAAGGTCAACTTACAAGTTAACAATTCATGTAACATAGTTTCATAATCAATTGAAAATGTGAAGAAGCTCACTCATTTTCAACATAATAACAAATCATTAACATTTCAAGACAATGTAATCATTCGAGATCCATGAAAGAATATTCCACATATAATATGACGATATATATATATGAAAGTGAAATTTAACAAAGGAGAACCATCATTAACACAGCATAAAACAGCTTGAATACTTAGCTAAGGTCTTCACTACCCTGTAGCATCAAGTGATCTTCAGAAAAATTTCCAGAAAAACACCAGCACAACAGAATGTAATATGAAACTGAAAATATTAATTCTCCATAAGTCTTAGAAATCGAACCCTTTACTCATAATTGAAACTCGTTTATAAAGGGAACCAAAAAGACAACTAATTAACTAACTTCCCTATTTCCAATATAATACATGAATCTTATCCGAATATAGGACAAAGAAAAGACCAGGATCATAGGTATGTAGTTGTGTAACCACTAGGAAGGAAAAATCTGCAAGAAAATAGCTAACTTACTGGATAAATCCAGTATCATTATTCCCCAAAATGTGTCATCACTATATTCGGTAATCCACACTATTGATACTCAGAAATACGAGTATAGAAACATCAAGATAGCAATCAATTGCATTTTTGAAGCGGCCTCCAATGAGTAAACTCCAGACAGTTAAAAACCACAAATACAGCATGGCATCTAGCTTCATCTCACCTACTCAATAATACCTAGCAATTTTAAACAGAATCTGTTAGCAAACTGCAACTAACAATCATATAGAAATAAATAGGATGTCTACAGAATTTCTATTCTGCAAATATCCTTATTAAATAAGAAAGCTTTGTACCAAGAATCAAAACTGACAAAATCCAAGATATTACTGACCTGTAGAGACTAATTTGAAATCGTCTGCATGCATAATCGAAGATTTAAACCATAAGACAAAAATTGAAAGTCATTACAGAAAACAAAAAAGTCATATTTTAAGGGCTGATTCGACAGAAAGTCGAACTGGCACATTTTTTCTCGCCTCATCTAACTTGGATTTGAATCTAACAGTCCTGATCTTAGCAATCTTATTCTGTTTGATCAACCTTCAATTTCTTAACAGAAGCTTTTTAACTTGAGCTTTATATTTAAGCTTCTTCTCCCTCAAAAAATTCCATTTTTCAATCCAAGAAGTTAAACCATTTTTCAGGACTGCGATTTCATCCATAGCAAACGCCTTAACAACCTGAGCCTCCTTTAAGTCAGTTTCTAGAGATGAGATGGCTTGAGCATAAGGGTTTCTATTGATTTGTTCCTTCGACCCTACATTCGACCCTCCTCTGTCTTCCTGAGCTATGTAGGGCTTCTGATCAATTTCTTGATCTACATCACCTTCATGATTTACTTATTGAATATTAACAACATTATTCTCGGAGACAGACACATATTTCAGATCCATGAAGGTTTGACCAATTGGAGCTGGATTGGTACGAGGTTCCGAGGAATCACTTACTTCAATAAATGGGACATCCCCAATACCCAGGTTTCTTCTGGCGAACAAGGTAGCTGTCATACTACGAGTAGTCCTACGAATAGCCTGATTACTCAATACTCTACTAATTTGTTCTTCATCCAGTTCCTAACTATTTTTAACCTGTGAATGAGGAAGACCCTCATTTGGACAGGGTATTGTGATCTCCAGTTCTCTCATTCGAGGCTGAGGATCATCAACAGGTACTTCAGGGTTTGTTTCAGACTTGACTTTAAAATCGTTGGTACTTGGGATTCGACTGGGTTCAAACATTTCATTGTCAAGATTACCTTAAGAACCAGATTCTTCTAACTCGGGCTGAACTTCTTCAGTCTTGATACGTCTTTGCCTGGTTTTGGGCATCCGTTTGGGACATTCTTCATTCTCACCAAACCCATTACGTATGAGGAATGATTCCCAAGTATCCCCTAATTATCCTAGCTGGTAGGACACGAGTATTTTAATCAATCCATGATGAAACATACTCCTCTCCTTATCCCCTACATTAATCTGATAGGTGCAGGCCATCTTATGCACACTATTCAAGAAATAGTATGGCATGTTCATAGGACGTCCCTTAAAAACCATTAAAAGTCGAATATGATAAAACTGGGTTTGCGAAAGTCGACCTTCACAGGTGACGTACCTGATAATAAGCTCGAGCAAAGAATGCCATTTCTTCATGAGTAGTCAAGAAGGGAAACCTGACTTATACTTCATTAGCCAGTTAGCTGGGGTTAGGAACTCCTTCCAGTCATCGTTTTTAATATGCTTTCCTTTATACCAGTGTTCACCTATCCGTGGTAAACCTAAGGCCTGAGAAACAAACTCTTGTGTCAGCCTCAATTCGACATCCCCAATCTGTGCTTTAATCCCATCAAATGATGCTGCAAATGCCCTGGAAATTGCCAAGTTGAACGCAGATAATTTCTGTTAAAACCCTAGCCATCCAACCCTAAGCACTACCTCACGGCATTCAGGGGCAGCGTCGAGATATTAGTCGCCTATGAGTTCAAATCTCGAAACAGGGGCAATCGTAGCAACTATGCAGACTTTCAGGGTTTTCAAAAGCCGAAGTAAAACACACAGTTGATTTATCCAGAATCCGCACATATCAATTAACACTCCAAACTACCCTATTTCACCAAAGAACTGTGAATTTTCTTGCAGAGTCATCATACCTGGGAGTTGGCAAGTTAATGCGACTTGGAGAACACTTACCACACCATAATGGTCTGCAGAAAAATCAAGCAAGCGACGGCTTAAGTGTGATATTTGCATGATGGCAAATCAACAGGTGGCAAACATTTAGGTTACACAGATATCAAAACCCCCAATTTGAATCATGGAATCAACACTAATTGGCATTCTTCATACTGATGTGGTAGCCTAAAAACTCATAGTTTCAAAGCATATTTTTATGGTTACACCCCCCTAATACTTCATCAATGAATATCAACAATAACAAAGTTACTAAATAAGAATGTAATTTATGTAATTAGAATTATAGTCAATATTATAATGACAAGGAAATAATCGATAATGTAACCAAACCCATTTCAAACCTCCAAAAATCATCTTAGCCACTTATGATAGAATTTCATACTAACTCACTTCAAAAAAATACACAATTCATCATGAGGACAAGTGTATAAAAATGTGACACTTGCGAAATTTATATTAAATACACTTTATCCCTATGATTAACATAATGAAATAGATATTTTAGAAGTGAAAAAGCTTGTTAGACCCCTATATAAATTCAAAAGAAACAAATATCATACTATGTAACAACTTGCTTAGATTAATAGTCAAAAACCATTGATGTAATAAATTCATTTGATCTCGAATATGCATGAGTGATAAATGTTGTGAAATTAGGAGCTACTAAATTTCGGGATAATAATTTTCCAAATGATCAAAAGAAATGAGGAACTAAGGCCAAGAGATTCAAACTCCACATAAACTGATGTTAATCCCCTTAAATCAATCAATCAATCAACTTCTATAGGGAGTACCTTAAGAATCAAAGATTCTGAAGGCAATCCTAAAATATCTATAGATGAGTGTTGATTAAGGTTGTGATACCGAATGTCGTTCAAAAGATTGATTTCAAATGACATATTTGAAAAAAAAAATTGGTGTTCAAATTGCTTCGGAGGGTGTTGCTTGCCAACAATTGGTGACATGCTAGGACCGAACCAGTTATCTCTGCTGAAACGACATTCATACTTCAGATAATAAAAAACGATGCCTAAAAAGTATCAAATATCTGCTTAAGTGATCCTAGATGCAAACCAATCTAAACATATAACCAGACCTCAACAAATTTCTGAAAACAATCCTATGGCTGTTATCTGGGTGTTCTCGGTCCTATTCAACCTCAGGCAAGTGTGGAGTAAAATGACTTAATTCCAATGTAGATCTATAAGACCAAAGACAGGTTAGCCAATAACAGTATAGATGTGGCTTCTTTAGAACATCAATTGACTTTCCCCTCATTCAAGCAAAATAGCAGACAATACTTCCCCTTTTTTTATATTTTTTTTTAGTAGTATATACAAATCATATACACAAGGGTGAATACAAAAAGAATTAATCAGGAATACTATCTTAGCTTGATGACCAAATAATGATAGCCTTACTCACCAATCCTACCAAAAACTGATCAGTCTAGCTCGTGATGAGACTTCTTGTCTCTCGGTTTATTCGACTGAGAGTCGCTATCATTGGCTTGGTAACCAAATTTTGACAACGTCATTTCAATAGAACCTATGATCATAAACAGACCGGCTCGTGATGAGACCTCTTGTGTCCTAATTAACCTCTTTCATATGTATCTTTAGTTCAAGAGTGCTACCTTGGCTGAGTGACTAGATGTATTCACGAAAATGAGGGAGAAAACCACAGACTTCTTAAGACAGCTTAAAGATGACTAGATATCTTCAACGAATCTTCAAGCTTAGTAAGCATGCATTGGAATCAGTAAATAAATTCCCTGAGATATCGGTTAATAGGAAGGCACCCGAAGACAAAAATCAAGGATTTCTAAGAGAAAAACTGTAGAGGTTAAAATTAATCCAGGCTTGAAAACAGATCACTTGTGACACATCGGATACTTCCAGCCATCATCAGCGATTACGATCTGATATGTATTTCAGTCATTCCTGATTGACATATTTCACCATCAGGTTCTTCCTTAAGACCATGCAAAAATGCTTCATGCTGAATTCTGTGAGACAAGGTAGGAGATGTGTCGAATAAAGAAACTATTTACAGAGGAAAACATGCAATCTTATGTACAGTGAATGATTTCGAAGAATTGAATTACTTTCATGACTTGTCACCTAAAATTTCCAGTAAGTAAACATGATGATGACAGGAAAGAAAATAATCAATAAGTACAAGATCGAAAACTCTAACTGGTCTAGAAATCATAATGGAACCAAAAATATGTACAGAAATATACACAATGGGAATATACAATGAAAATGACTGGATGATGTGGGATTAGTGAAAGTACCTTTTAAGGATATGCCCATTTACCGGGAGGGTATCGAGCTATCCTTGCAAAATCTGCAAACGAAAAGTATTAGGACCAAGTTTTTCTGCTATCACATATGGACCTAACCAGAGACGTTGGAATTTCGTATGTTCCCCCTTATCTTCATGTGCTTTGTCCCATTTCAAAAACAGATCATCTGTATGTAATTCTCTATTCGAGGCTGAGCCACGATCAAACCATGATTTAACAATTTGCTGATGCTTTATGAAATGTCTCTTAGCATTCTCTCTTTCTTCTTCCAATTTCAATAGCATATTGATTATTCCTTCAATGGCTGAACACTCTATCTCTTGTACAGCTCGTGCAAGCTGTAACGAAGGCAGAAACAGATTGGGAGGAAGAATAGCCTCTATTCCATATACCAAAAAGAAAGGGGAGTTACGTACAGATGATTTTGGGGTAACCCTGTCAGCCCAGAGAGCTTGATATAAAATAGTATGCCAATTCCTATGATATTCATCTATGGATCTCTTCAAAATTTTCAGCAAGTTCTTATTCGTTGATTCAACAAGGCCATTGCCTTGTGGATAATAGTTTGCCGAATATCTGATTCTGATTCCCTTTTCTAACGCAAACTCAGTTCATTATTCAGAATAAAAATAAGATGCATTATCAAACACGAGAGATTCGGGCACCCCAAATCTGGTAATTATGTTAGTTTCAAGAAAGTGCAATACCTGATTTGTATTAACCACCTGCAATGGTTCCGCTTCAGACCATCAAGTAAAGTAATCAGTGGCAGTTATGATGTACTTATGCGAAAGAGAGGAGGAGGGGTTTATTGGTCCAACGATATTGATTCCCCACTATTTTAAAGGCCTATCCAAAACCAGAGGTTGTAAAGGAAATGCTGGTTTTTTAACTCTGCTAGCCGCAGTCTGATAATCTTGGTACCTTCTAACGAAAGAATGGGCATCTTTAAATAGAGTTGGCCAAAAATAACCTACTCTCAAAACTTTATGAGAAGTAGTATCACCACCGAAGTGGCCACCAGCAGAGCCATCACGCAGTTGTGTTAAAACTGAATCAGATTCCTCCTTTTCTAGACAGCGAAGCAAAACCCCATCTGCCTTTTTCCTGAAAAGTACATTATTTATCAACTGGTAGGGTGCTAATTTTAATCTTACGACTCTTTTCTTCTTTGGGTCTAAATGGTTTGGGGCACTACCAATTTCAAGATAAGTGCAAATATCAGCATACCATGAACTAGCCAGTCTAGGATGAAACAAACTTCCTCTTGCAGCAAGGTATCATCTAAAGGTATGCCATTCTGGTTAGCAGGCATATGTGTTGATTCAGCTGCCAGTTTACACAAACCCAAACCACATACAACTTGATAGGGTTTAATATCTAGGTCATACTCCTGCAGAGCACCCATCCAATGTGCGCTTTTTTCTCCAAGGTCTTTCTGTACTAACAAATTTCTCAAAGCATAGAATGGAACAATTACCTTGGTTTTCGATTTGAGGAGATAAGGACGGAAATGTTTTACTGCTTTGAACATAGCAAAATCCTATTTATCCACTTCATTGTAGTTCATCTCAGCTCCTTTTAAATTCGAGCTCATGAAGGAGATAGGTACTTCATCCCCCTGTTGGTTCTTCTGAGTAACAACAGCTGCATAAGATATGTCAGATGCAAAAGTATAGAGAATAAAGTCTTTCCTAAAGTCAGGGCTCACAAGTGCAGGTGCTTCAGCTATGGCTTCTCTAATTCTGATAAACGACTCTTTCTCTTTATCCCCCCATGAAAAAGTATTGTCTTTCTTAATCATATTCTGCAGTGGGCGCACGATTTCAAAAAAACTGCGAACAAATATTCTCACGAAATTTATCTTTCCCATGAAGGATTGCATGGATTTCTTAGTAGAAGGAAAAGGAATCCTAGAGATAGCTTCGGTTCGTTTTGGATCAATAATGATCCCTTCCTTTGACACTACAAACCCTAGCAAAATTCCTTCAGTTAGTGCAAATATTTTCTTTTTAGGGTTAAGGTAAATGCCAAACTTCCTGCAACATTCAAGCACTTTACGTAAGTGTGAATTGTGATCGGATCTGTTTTTGGAAAACACAGTGATGTCATCCAAATAGACAACGACAGAGTGATTTATCAGACCTTTGAAAGCAGTGTCCATTGCCCTTTGGAATGTGGCCCCAGCGTTTATCAGTCCGAAGGGAATCTTCCTGTAAGCATAGGTTCCCCAATGGGTCCTAAAAGTAGTTTTCAGCTGGTCTGTAAGAGAAACTAGAACCTGGTTGTACCCTGAAAATCTGTCTAATAAAGACAGCATCTGGGCACCTGACACCTTCTGGAGGATTTGTTCCATGGGCGGAACAAAATAGTTGTCCTTTTCTGATGATCGGTTTAAGTTTCAGAAATCTACACATTACAGAATATCTCCATTTTTCTTCCTAACAGGTACAAAGTTCGCCACCCACTGTGTATGGCGTACGGGAAATATAATCCTGGCAATAAACAATTTATTCAAATCTTTGTTTACCGCATGTTCTAACGCAGGGTGCATTTTCCTTAGTTTCTGCTTGAAAGGTTTTGACTGAGATTTCATAGGGATTACGTGTTGTATAATCTGGGTATCAAAGGTCTTCAAATCATCGTATGACCATGCAAATGCATCCTTGAATTCACTAAACAGTTTCAGAAAGGCTGATTTTTCGTGCTGGGTACAGTCTGATCCTAAATTGATATTTTGAGGATTTGCTTCTGTGCCTAAATTTATGATTTCATAACGCATGTTGGAACTATTAGTTTTGCAATTAGGCACTCCTTTAAACTTATCATGTAGGTCATAAAAAATTTCGAGCCTGAGAACCGACATAGGGATCGAATTTACCAGCTCAAAAGATTGGTCAACCGGCTCAGGTGGATGGATTATTGAGAAATTGTGCAGATCTTCATCATGCATGATCTCATCAATTTTTTATTCCTTAAAAGCATCTTCTCCTGTTAAGAAGGCAATGATCTGTGAATCATCATTAAAAACACGCCAATTAGTGATGTTATCGGGGATCGACGGCCTAAACAATAATTCAATAGAAAAAACATTGCGAGAAAATTTTTCTGAGGGAATGAGCCACGAGGCTACATTTTCCAAAATTCAACTTCTTGATTCTGAAAATTAGGAATAGACTCAATATTAAAGACATCAAATGCTGAAATTAGATTCCATACCTCTTTTTGGTAACTCTGCAAATGATTAGATAAGAAATGAATGGAATTGCAGACTTGTCGAACAATAATTTCAGAATCGCCAAATGCAATTAGAACCTTAACATTTAAGTCCAACGCCTTCTTGAGTCCTTGGATAAGGGCCTCATATTCGACTGTGTTATTTGTGCAAAGAAATTCCATCCTACAAGATAGCATAAGTTTGTTTCCTGCGGGATCTAGGAGCATGCAACCTACCCCTGCACCTTCCTTGGATCAAGAACCGTCAAAATACAGATGCCAAGGCTTATCAGCAAGACTAATTACATCATTTACATTATTCACAGTGTTAATCAAACTGGGAGCAGCTTCCTGAAAATCACAATGTAAAATTTTTTATTTATTTACAGAATCAGTAAATGCAGATTTAAGTGCAGGGAAACTTCCCAAATAGAAATCGTATCCATAGTTCCCTAGAATGGAATCACTAAACAAAATTGGTTCGTTGGGAGAGTTTATCTTGGTCACTTTGTGTTTCATGTATCTCTATCTGTCAATCCTGATCTGATTTGGTCACCCGTTTTTAGGTAACCACAAGTATGACCAATCGGTTGACAAATATCCTTTTAAAGCTTGAGACCAGTCACGACTTAAGAACAACCCATAGACATCCGATATGTCTGCTACCACTACATCAATAACCTGGAAGAGTTGTGGATTAGTGACCATCCTAATCATTACTCCTTTTAATTCTCCTACAATTTTCACCTTAGATCGATCTAGTTGGCTGATTTGAATTTCACAAGGGGTGGGGTTGGCATTCAGCTTCTTACAGAGCGAATAGGGCATAACATTTGATGAAACTCCGGAATCGATAATACAGTTATGGACATTTCGATTGAAGATTTCAAACGTTAGTAGGAAGGGGGGAGTTGTAGATTTGGAGTTCTTACCTATCAGTGTATCTTTATCAGCTGTTGTTTTGATATTACTTTTAAAACCAACTGCTATTTTACTGGTTGAAGGATCGAGGTTATTGACAGAAGGTACAGAGGGATGATTTTTCGTTTTGGTGTTTGATGAAGTTGTTAAGTTAGAGAGTATTCAACCTCCAAGCATAGGGTAAATTTTCAATAAATCGAACATACTGATATTCGCCCTCTGTTTCTTGAGATCCGTTATGATGTCATACTGGAGATCCATCCCTTGAGTCATAGGATGTTGATTTGAAGGTTGGGGACTGTTCCTAGGTGCGGGTGATGGTTGTGAATCTACATGCCCTTTACTTCTTGTATTACGGGTGTGCTGGTTGACAAAGACAGAATGATCATTGTTAGAATAATAAAACCCATAGTATTACCCACTTAGACATTAATTCATTTATTTTTGTCTTATTTGCCTAGTTCATGAGTCCCACCATGTGCAAGTTGC